>CAJNSZ010003232.1:0-11822 GCA_905329745.1 Rotaria sp. Silwood2
CCAGGGCTGGCCCGACTACCGAAACTTTGGGGGGTTGTAAATTGAATTTTTCAGCGAAGGTAGTGTCTACTCTTTACAATAAATTTTCTTCTAGAAGAAAGTGTGTTTATGAACCAATAAAGGACAAACTATTTATATTCATCTGTTCACTCGTGTTTGAAAAAAAAGCAAAGTTCAATTACAGTTTAAAAAGTATGTACAATCACAATCATAAAACAAAAAATAAGAAAACCACCACATATACTAAATATAAAAAACCCCTCATGTGATACTGTCCATTGATAATTTTCACTTATTTTGCGTTTGACCAATTTTGACTCTTCGATCTTTCATTTGTGCCTAAAACAGTCGAAAATGAAGCAAATGTAAAAATTAACTCAAATGTGTTTCGTTCGATTGCATTATAAGCAAACAAAGACAAAAAGTATCGTACCCATTCATCTGCTAATTTTGTTAAATCTAAATCATCCAATAAGTCATTTTCAGTAGAACATAAAATTAAATATTCGATTCTTTCGTTTTTTAATGTTGTACGCAAGTGGTTTTTGATCAATTTTAATTTACTAAAACATCGTTCCTTGGTTGCTGTTGTGATTGGGAGGGTAAACAAGAAATTGTACACCTTTGCAACACGTGGATATAAATGACCAGACTTTTGTAGCAGTCCTACAACATTCTCCATATTTTCACACTGTTCAATTGAATCACGTAATAATTCAAATTCTGTAAATAATAAATCTTCACTTGATAATCCTGGTACAATTTTATACATCTGTTTACAATCATTTATTGTTAGTTGTTGAATACGATTAGGTGTTAAATTATGGAAATAACGTAATTTTTCAGTCATGACTTGTAAATAATCATTGTAAGCTACATATAAATGATCTAATATTTGTCGAAATAGTTTGACATAAAACGCTTCTCTACAAGAAAATATGATAGCACAAATAGGGAGTTTACTCACAAATTTACTTTACAGATCTCACCTAGTAAGTTGTACTGCTGTTAATGGATTTTCATCTATTCGTCGTGATCGTTGTCGAAGTCTATGTAATCGATTGAATTCCTGATCAATATCAATATTAAAAGGTTCTACCAATTTTTCAGCAATCTAGAATAAAAGGTAAACTGTAAGGATGAAGTACATAACGGTTTCATTTGACTCACCAACAAAATACTCTTCAATGCTTCATCATCATTTCTCATTTTTTGAATCAATTTATTTGTATTTGTCATTAATTCCAATGATGATAATATATCCAGTTCTTTTGTTTGTAAATGGATTGTTAAGGAATTAGTTGTACGTGTAACATGGACCATAAACTTCAATAACACTACGAACTCGTACGACATTAGTTTATTTCTAATGTTTTTAGCTTGAGCTTTTGTTTCTTTATCAAATTCTTTTGATTCAATCGATTCAATGGACTCTAAACAATCAAGAATTTCATGATGTGACTCAACAACACAATGAAGAGACTCATAATTTGCGTTCCATCGTGTCTCTGACAATGACTTTACTGTTAAACCAAATGTTGATTTTTCAAGTGCATCTCGAAGAACATAGTACCGTTTCACACTAGACGTAAAAAAGTTGTATAATTCTTCTAAAAACATAAATAAATTGACGAATTCAGTTGAACAATCACAGGCATGTTCCACAGCTAAATTTGAGCTGTGAGCTTCACATGGTATATGCATTATTTGTCGATTTAACTTTTTATTGATACATGCTTGTACACCCTTGTTAACACCACTCATGTTGGGTGAGTTATCATAACATTGCCCAACAATTTTGTCTGTTGATATACCTTTTCGACCTAATGTATCTAATAATAACTGACAAATGTCTTCACCTACTTTGCTTGCTAATTCTTGCAATGAGAGTAAACGTTCTTTTACTTGATAATTATATGTATATCGAATGACAATGGAATACATTTCTCGATGTGACAAATCTGGGGTACTATCGATCAAAATGGATATAAACGGCGAGTGATTTATTTCATTGACAATTTGATGTTCAATTGCAGCACCTAATAATTGTATATATTCATCTTGGGATCTTTTGCTCATATATGATACCTAAATGAAAAACAGTTTTTATTAATAGAACACGGGAAGAGAAAATCCGCATAATACTTGATATTTTTGTAATTTAGCTTGTGAAAACCAATCATTCAATGTGATGTTACTTCGACGTAGAAGATTGATAAGTTGAATAAAGTTTCCTACCGCAAAAAATGTGTAAAATACGTTAAAGCGTACTGCCTTTGGTTCTCGGTTCCTACCCTGACTCTCTGGTTCTCTTCTGAAAGCCAAACCTTGTTTTACCAGATAACGAGCTGAATCAAGTAATGTTACTATCACCTGCTTATTTAATTGTAAAATTGATTCTTGTTCTTGATTTGCTTTACGTCGACTACTATCCAACATTAAATCAATATTCACGTTTTTTGTTTTATAGTTTAAATAACGTTCGACACTCGATCTATGTGTGACAGATGAAAAATGAGTATCTAATTTTCCTAAAAAGTAACAACAGAAGCGAGGAATGATTTTCAAGAAATAGTAGGACTAATGGGTCAATTTTAATACTCACCTTTTCTGTTAACACCTTGGCTTTTCATTTTATTCCATGAATTGACACCGGTAGATATCCATGCTTGTTCTTTTTTCTCAGTTCCTGGTCCTGAAACGAATTACAACGATAGAAATATATCAACAGTAATGTAAAAAAAACACATTAGAAAATATTCCTAACCTTCGCCAAACAATCTGCAAGTGAAACAGAAAACTGAGTCTTTCAGTTTGCTATATTCAATGTATGGGTACTCATCGTACCATGCAGCCGAAAACTTGCATGTTGTCTTAGCTGCTTTTAATGCCTTATTTTTTGGAAATTTGTAAAGTCTGGTTTGAAACGGACCTACAGAAATAAGATAACGTAACTGTTCTTCAGTGAACTTGTGGTCGCATTTATAATAACCTAAAATTGGATAAATAAATCGAATGAATAGTGCAATGACAGCCTTTTGACAATCTAACTTTACCTGGATCTCGATTAACCATTTTATCTTCTTCACGTTCAGTTATTGTAATTTTGTTTCGATTTGATTCAATTGTTGATACAATATTTGTACACAAACAATTTAATTCAGTACCAGCTTGAATAAGTGCATCAGCAAAACCATTAGAATTTTTTGCAAAAGTTTCAATGCATAAATCGATGGATGTTGATTGTTTAATTAAATCCTGGCATGAACCTATTAATTGTTCAATTAGACGAAGCTTTACACCAATTTGATCGACATCGAAAGAATATTGATTATTATTGACCACATTGGTGGTTGTTGTTGATGGTATCATTTCCAAAGAACTTGTACTTGATATTTCTAAAATAAAATGAAAATCATCATTTTCAAAGACTTGAAATCAGAAAGCGTGAGTTATAAAACATATCCAGTTACCTGCTGTTGATTCATTCGTTTGTTCACCACTTCGGACTAAATCTCTATTTTCAATCATTGGTGTGCTTGATTCTACAATTGTTTCATCTTTATTTGAAATGTTTTGAAATACAATTGATTGTGTATTAGTTGCTAATGATAATGAATCATTTGACGAATCGACATCATTTGTAGACATTCTCGTCAAGATGACTTCATTTTCAGATGCCTTTTTAAAATATTTTTTAATACTGTGATTTTCAATTCCTTCTCCATATGAACGTTTCATGTTCATGGTGTTTCGAAATATCACAATGATCTTGTATTAAAACACCGAAAGTTTATAATTTTACCTAAAAATGACACAAGTTTTAAAAGCATTCCTTTCTTTACTTTCGTTTAAGGCGAGACCTGGCAACAAGAAAGTGTTTATTGCAAAAACCACTGGGCTAGATGGTAGAAAAGAAGCTCAAAGACATCTTGTAGAGCATTCGTTTGGAGAAAAAATTGATTTTATTCAGACATTAACACAATCTATAGGATTCTGTAAGGCAGGCTTGATTTATTGTTTATTTGTTGTACTGTTGCTTTTCGTCTTTATGCTTTCCTTAGATGTTCGGCACAGACTGCAACAGGTGAAAGACTACAGTCACTAGAATACGTTTAATCCGGTTGAACATGCAATCGTTTCATTGGTTATTAACTAGAACTTTATGAATGAAGGTACCGAAGTGATGTTTGTTAATAATCGAAAAATGAAGTATGAAACTACCTTGAATATATGTTATTTATTGATTTATTTAAATTATATTTCCACGAATAGGTTAGTCATCACCATAGTGATGAACTACACATGATGCGCGAATAAATATATACATACATATAGAAAGAATAAGACAATGAGACAATGTCAGTCAGTGATATCATATGACTATTATCAAAAGAACAAAAGGCGACAATTGCTATTTGTTTTGTTTTTTTTCTTTTCTGTTTCTTCAGTATATATATGTCATATACAGTTCGTCATTCTGACAATGACCGAGGTCTTCGTTGAAATATAATTTAATTTACATAAATAAATCAATAAAAAATATACAAGGCAGTTTTTTAGCTGATTGTTTCATTATAGACAGACTTCGATGAACAGAAGAATTACCATTGAGTATGACGTAATGAATATTTTTTTGCGAGGTTGTGATTAAGTAAAAAAAGAAAAATATCTTTAATATTCGAGGGTGCGTCACGAATATTGGGGGGTTGTCGCAACCCCAACAACCCCCGGTCGGGCCAGCCCTGCATCTACATTAAATACATGATACGGATAGTTTTATTGAATCTAATTGATGAGAAGACATCTACTTGGAGGGTGTGAGTGGATGCGAGTGTGTGTGTGGGATNAAATTTTTTTTATTATGCCTGATGATGATACAAGTTGTATCGAAAGCTCGTAAATAAAATGAAAAATTTCATCTACATATTTTACTTAATATATTGATATATTCTAGCTCGTTCAATAATATCGTTACATTTCACAAAATCAGCCAAATAAACAAAACCATCAACACGACTGACAAAAAGAATGCCAAAGTTGTAGTCAATGTACTCAACAATATTTCAACCAAAACAACAGAAAAACGAGGTACAGAAGCGTTATAAAATTTAAATATATTAAAAACGAACACATATGCAGCAACACCAATAGGTGGTATAGGTAAAAAATATCTTAAACGAGAAGAAATAAGAGAGCGTGTAAAATAAAGTATAATCCCTGCAAGTGTGATCAAAGCTCCTGCAAAAGTGATTGAGAGCGTGTTGATTTTCAAAATTTCTTCATCCATGTTGATATTCGCCCTGTGATGATTAGCTTGCGCTGCTTGCTCCTCTTCTTGGTGGTCACCGTCCTGAATTATTGCGGGATGTTCAGTAGAAGAGAGTTGAGAAGAACGAGAACCGAATGATGTGTGTGGTTGTTGCTGGTCTTCTACTGGTACTGTTGCAGTGACAGTTGCTTCCAATTCGATGGTACCTGTTTGCATTCGAGGAATAGGTAGAGGCTGTTGTGTAGAATAGTATGTGTATGTAATGTCGACACTGCACGAAGAGAAAATGAAAAAAAATACAGCTGTATATGCATGTTTCAGAGAGATCACGGAAAAATTCACTGTTAAAGCATTGGATGATAATTGTCGAACAAATGATAAATTCTACTCTTGGTCACGAAAATTTCATCTGCTATCCGATCAAGACGAATCATGTTAAATCCAGAAAACAGAAATTCCTCGTGGGTTCAACAGTTGTGAAGGACATAATGAGAAGGCATTTACACTGAAAGTCGGATTTCGTATTGAACAAAATATTCTTGTAATTGTTGTTGGTGTGCTTCTTCTTTTGTTTGATAAACAGTTTCTGACTTTTTTGCGTCTACTACAAGGAGGGCAAAACGCTGAAATGAGCTCGTCGTGTTCGTAAATCAATTATAAACAGACCAACTATCCCTTGAAGAAAAGACAAGTTTAAGAATGAGTAGGATTGAAAAACTTCAAAAACACTTTTTGTAATAGTAAACTTAACGAGCTATCGATTGTTAAAAATATATTTTGTTTTATCGCTTGATCTACACAATAGGAACCTGTCAATATCGATAACTTTTTTAAAAAAAGTGAATATTTGTAAAAATAAAACTAGCTCTATCTACAAACAGACGAGGTTTTGGAGGCATATCCTAGGATTTATGTCAATGAAAATGTCTAATAGTGAGTTGAACATGTTTCGAGATTTTCAAAGCAACGTAGTCAATGAGAGAAAGAAAGGTATACGGTGAGCCCCAGAGCTGTATTGGAGTCAATAGGAGAAAAAAACGACTTTGGAAAATATGTTTTTTTTTGCACATCTTCACATATTAGAAAATGTAATAATATTTATCAAGAATATGATATTTTTAATGGCTGCTTTATTACTTAATAATGGGCAGGTGGCTTTTTTAATATGGACATAAAAAATGCATATGCTTTTTGTTAAACAGTTTTCAAGGATGCTTCACTTCTGTTTTCATGTAATTAAATGAACGCTTTAAAGGGAGAGTTATGAATAAATTGAATGAAAAAAGTCATTGAACATCTCAACAAAGATAATATTGGGTTAAACATATATTTAATAGGGTCATATAAATTGAAAATTCAGCATAGAAAACAGAAAATATTGTATAGTTCTGTATTCAACTTATATACGACTTCAACAAAGACCATACTGAAATTCCTTATGTCGGGGGCATAAAGCTGCCCAAAACGACAAATTGATCTATAATAAAACGTTGAATAGGTCTGATAAAACAACATATAATTTGTATATTTAGTTCCAACTAAGAAATTAAGAATACATTGAGGGTATATAGGACTAACCTCTGAACGTTGTATGGCAGTTCGAAACTAATTCTGATGTTGTATGCATTGTATGTTTCGAGGCCAACATAATTAAATCAACAATAAGCTTGAATAATGAAGCGAAACATAAACCAATTGAAATAAACTAAAGAAGTCATAAGTGTTTCTTGGTCGACATCAGTATTTAGTAAGATTAATTTGAGGGTGCTATGGAAAAGCATTTTTGTCTACAGGATGGCTAACAATACTGCAGATTCATTGTACTATTGTAGCTAATGAGACACATAACTCTAGTATGAATATGTATTGCGAGATTAGCATGATAGTTATCCTTTATCTTCCTATTTCACTCACTGCAATAGATTGAAATAAATATCCTTCATTATCAGCATGGGCGAATAGCACATAAAGTTTCATAATTCCGAACAAACAATGATTTATTCAGTGTTTTTCATTTGCGAGAGTATGTTCAGATTCAGGACCTGACAGAGTTCCTTTTTACCTACTCAAAAAGTGAGCACACTCCAGAATCGGTCAATATGTTTATCCGTTTGCACAATAACTTTTGAGGATAAAGACTGATTATTCTGAAATTTTTGTGCATAGAATCGTCTTATGGATATTTCAGTGGAGTTCGAAGATAAGAATGGTTGGTCAATATCTTCCTGAGTTATATACTCGAAAATGTGATTATTTTATATGCTTTTCTATTGATACATTGACCTATCCAGGTTTTCATGAACAAAATTTTCTCTTATAATCAAAACGAAATTTCAAGCATTATATAACATTCGATACAGAATTTCACTGTCTACAAGATGGTATATAAAACACTAAGCATCAACAAGCTAAGTCATCTGTTGCAAAGAGACTTACTTCAGTACAAGGTCATCAACAAACAAATCCACTAATTGTTATTCTCAATCTTGTAAGGATGAGTACGCAAAATGGAAATTGCTTCTGTGTTTGTCCACTGTCTGATGGTTCGAAAATTAAAGACGCGCTTTTTCGATTGAGAGAAGTGATACTTTTAGGTACTATTCTAAGACAAAAATCTTTTCTTGTGATGCCAGAATTGCTGACTTTGGACAGACGATTGATAACAGAATCGAACTTCGCATTTACATAAACATTGCTAAAAAAGATTCTAAAAAAGATTTTACTAATAATTAAATTGATATTGAAAGATTTTAGTATTTTAAGAAATGCCATTGGAAAATTTATCAAAAATTGCTATCAACAAATAATTTAGAAATTTATTCCAATAATATTTTTAAAATTATTCTACAAAAAATTTTAAAAAATCCAACAAAGAAACTGCAATGAAATATATATACGCCTGGAAAAAAATAAGCATTAGTCTGTATTTTGGAAATATCGTCATCATAGTTGCATATTTTTTAAAACATAATCATATATTCTGAAAGCGCATGGAGTTTTCTATCACATTGTATATTTGCCTTTTCCTTTAAATATATGTTACAGTCAAAATTCAAATTTAGTCTTCGACTGATAGAAAACAATTTTTTTATGAAAAAATTAAGATTGAAAAGAACGATATTTAAAATAAGAAAAAATTATTTTCTCTTAGTGTCAAGTTACAATGGTACAATTTTTTACATTTTTATCAAATGTATTAACAACAGAAAATTTTCTTCAATTGATGATCTTGTACTTGGTTTTCATTTACAAGTGGATGCAGCTTTTCAAAATATCTCGACCATTATTTAATCTCAATATTCAAGTAAATATTGATATATATTACAAAATATATTAAATTTATTTTACTTAGGCAAATTTGATGAATTTCAATCAACAACACCAAAATCATCGAAAAAAAGTGTATCGGTAAATATAAAACTTCTTTTTCCTATGATGAAAAAAATGTCCGGCATCTGATAAACTTCAGATCCAAAATTATATTGAGACCGTAACGTTTGTTATGTCGCCTGTACTTGATTTCGTTAAAACTCTTCATCTGCAACCAACATGGGAAGACATGACGTACGTAAAAATTTTCTTTTTCTAACTATGATTATCTATAAAATTTTAATAGACCACAATTTAATTTAACATTTTGCTCATTATCAATGTCTAATTTACAAGTACCAGAAGTTGCATATAAACGACATATTGAAGAACTTGAACATGAAATGACACAAATTGATGAACGAAAAGAATTAGTTTGTTCAAAATAAACCTATTATACAATGATCATTCGGTTTTTCTTTTCTTGTAGATAGCAGCAAAACAACGTAAAGAAAAAGAAAAAATTTATATTATTATAGATAAACCTAAAGAGGAATTATTTAAACAAAAAGAACATGTTGAACGAGTACGTGCATGGCTTAATATAGAACGTGAACATTGATTTAAAAATCGTATGTTAAATTTAAATATTTCTTTTTAATAGAAATAATAATCAGAATGAAAAAAACAGAGACGTTTGTTTAATTTTATTTTTATTTTGTTTTCAGGAAATAAAATCAAAGCCGAAACTATAAGTGAATATCTTCAATTCTATATTTTTCCACGATGTTTGTTAAATGAAATAGATGCACTTTATTGTGTACATTTTATACGTGTTATACATGATTTAGTAACACCAAATTTTAGTACAATTATTTGTTATGATCGATTATTTTCTGATATATCATATTCACTTGCTTCATGTTCAGAAAATCAAGCTATAGATTATAGAAGATTTCTTGAATCATTATTAGAAACTATTATGAGTTAGCATGAAGATAAGAACAAATGTGACAAGGTAATTAAATTATAAATTTGTAGCGATAATCGAGCTAGCGTATTGGGCTATAAATATTTTTTCTAGTAAATTTTATTTTTGAATATAATTTAACAAGAAAAAAACAAAATCTCTAGAAATGTGCAGTACATCCAGTTTTTCTTACTGTTTTGCATAATACTAGTAATGCAGCATCGAGAATAGCAGCTACAACACAAACACTTGAACAACTCGATTATGATAATTTTCTTCATGTTTCTCATAAATGGTATTATAAATTGACGACAATTTTTATTGTTTATCTTTATTCAAATAATTATATATATAGAAATACATAATATATTACAAGTCTTGACTGTTATTTTGCCTAGCTATTCAAAAATGACAAGATTTTATGTTTCACTTGACCGGCGTATTAAAGCTATATGTGCAGATTAAAAAGATCATCGTCATCATTTGTTTGCATCAGCTAAATGTTATTGTGATGGTTTAGCACAGAAACGACGTGATATGATTGAAGAGAGTCAATTTCATTCAGTTCCAGAACGTCCACCACCAACATCAACAAGTAATAATAGTAATAATAATGCTGGTACAAAAATGAATCCTATTGTTACACCGACAATCGGCGATACAAATAATGTTAATCATCATCCTATTTTATCAGATACACAACCAACACCATCATCAATCACTCGTTCAAAATAAAGAGATTCACACCATCTAGTAATACAACAGGTAAAATATAAATGAAAAAAAGTAAACTCGCAAAGGACCACATAAATGCTGTGCTTCGCACCATATTAATTATTCATAATGATTCAAATATCATATTCTATATTTGATTGAAATGCATGCGCAAAATTTGGAAATACATTTAAAAAAAATGATTTCTTTGAGAGATCATAACTAAATATGATGTTAGTTTTTAATGTTTGAATCTGATTGGCTCGGCTGCAGAATATCTCAAATAAATGTGAAATACATTAAGCAGTGGAAAATTGAACAGGCTACACGATGATGCTATTGGTTTTGGTATTCACCTTGTGACATGAATGTTTCATCAAAATGACGAAAAAAATAAATTTTAAATTATGTCAAAAAATACAATTTTTTGACTTTTTTCTTCTATACCGGGATTAAAGAGAAATTTGATATGTATTATTTTGTAGAGCAAGTCACGCTCTATCGATTGGTATATGATTCAATTTGAATAGTGAAAAATTTTGAAAAAAAAGAATTGGAAATATTATTATAATGGTATATTCAATTTGGCTAAAAATATGTATTATCAGTCAATGTTCGGGTGTGATTATCTCATGTGCTGAACGTTGTGAAACATTGTCAAATATATGATTCGATGCAGAATTAAATGAGCTAAAAAATGATATGAAAATATTTTTGGCAATCGATTTTTGACCTAGGAATTTGGTCAAAATACAAAAAAAAAATCATGAAATTTTATGTGCGACAAAAAATTTGTTTTTCGATTTTTTGACTTCATCACCATGATTGAGGAGAAATGTCATACATACCGTTTTGTAGATCAAGTCACGCTCTATCGATTGGTATATGACTCGATTTGAATGGTGGAAAAATCTGAAGGAAAAAATTGACGAAAAGTAAATGTTGAATTTTTTGCCATTTTTTCAAGATATTTTTTGGATGTCTCAGGTTTGTTCGTCCTAACGAACCACAAGTAGATCTTTCAAGCGTAATATTTTGGATTCATATATGGTACATTAAGACCTATATTCCTAGGTGGTCAAATCCAATATCGGTTAACCCCCATGTTTTTCGATATGCGAATTTTTTTGATTTTCTCATGGACCGTCTCTTAATAATCATTTTTACATATCTAACACTTCTAATATCCTATCATCAACATTATTCATTCTTTCATTAGAGGATGAGCAGTGTTTACGCTACGTAACTTGTTCTTAGTTTAATTGGTGAAAAGAATTGAACAGTGTTAGAACCGTAATTCTATGTATGGTTATTATAGATGAATGATTCTTCTATGTATAACAATACATACCGACATATCTATTGAACATAATAAGTGTAATGTAATAAACCTCTATTTAGGTCATATACATTGATTTTTTTTTTTTTTTTTTTATTAGGCTCTAACTGCGATCAGAAAGATTCTCACAGTACAAATAGACGAGAAAAAAAGAAGTTGAATAGAGAGAAAAGAAGAAAAGATAATGATCAATGGAACAAGAAATAAGAAATACCGAA
>CAJNSZ010003233.1:0-11821 GCA_905329745.1 Rotaria sp. Silwood2
ATCAAACAAAGAGAAATTTAAAAATCTGAGCTTGTAAGGATCTGACCCTAAGGACACTCTACAATTTAAATATCACGTCGACATGATTAACCAATATTCTTATATCGAAAATCTTGCCCGCGTGGTGACTACTTTTGAGCAATAAATTGACTGTAACTCATTTGTTTCTCAAAAATTTGGAGAGATATTTTAACCACAGTCTACCCTAGCTAAGACTATCATTTTCTGAAATTTTTGTTAAAATCGAATAAGAAATGAGAATGTTAGTTTCTGAGGCGGGGCTTAACTTGATATACACAGATATGGTATTTATATATATGTTACAATCTAAATGAACTTTCGACATTTTCATATATAAACTCAATAGAAACTACATTTTAACAATGAATAAATTTCTTCATCATATCTAATAATTACTCATACATAGTTCAATTTAATTGAGATTTTCTTATGTTCTGCAGAAAAGTTCCTCAACTGATGTGATTTCAAATAAATTTATTATTCTTTCAAATATTATTCGATTATGAGAAATCAATCTGTGCAATAGAAATTAAGACATAATAAGTGATAAATTAGCATCTATGTAGACTATCTATAAAGTTATCAATATACAGAGCATCAGTATTCTTGCCTATGGCAATTTTTTATCCATTAAAACACTCCATCAACATTTTACATAAAAAAACTTTTTAAGATTGATTTTCCAAACAAATAAATAAATCTATATATGTTACATATTTTATTCAAAGATTATCGCAACAAAATAATAAACGTATCAAAGATCACATACTATTCTCTGAGAAGATATAGTATAGATCAAGTTCATTTTTCTCAATTAAATCATATACATGTTGTTTGACAATATGTGAACAAACTTCATATTACAAGGAGTTTATGACTAAAGTTTGTCATAACAATGCATTTCTTGTATTTTTTATTGTTCTCTTGCTTTTAATATCTTTCCTAATCTGTAACAATCACATAATTATGAAGTGATTCGGCTAACTATGGTAAAGTATTTGAAGTTCTCCGCTTGCATGATTGATCATAAATTTATCAAAGAATTAAAACTTAATTGATTCAGCTTTCCTTACATATCAACAACAACTAGAGATTGTCTTTTGAATTCATTCAACTGAAAGATAATTTTTACATACATTTTTTAATTAGTTTAACAGAGTTACTAGAATGTGAGCTTCCATTAATTAACAAAACAATTTCTTACTTTGTTTTTATGTCGATACATTGCTGAAAGAGTGTATAAGATCTAGAAAATATCGTTCAAGTTTGAGATCGGTTCGAAATTGTGATATGGATAATGGATTTGTACTGAAATTACTAATACATCGAAGACTAATATTTATTTTTTGACTTAACATGCATGCATTGGAAAAAAATGTTTTTCAGCCTATATATACACTTTTCTCTCTGTTCTGTTCTTTTTTTTTGTTCGTTCGTTCTAGAGATTCATTGTAAACTTTTTTTGCATTTGCTTTTCAATCAAACAACAATTTTTCTTCGATCATGTCAATGTAAACACATGATATTCGAAATTCTGCGGAAGTGTTTCGTACTTCATAAAAAATCACATCTGATTGTGATGGATTGCATGATTCATCATCTAGCAACTTCAAATAGAATGAATCTCTCTCTCTCACATACATAGTAATTAAATGTATATTTCTACCTTTTCTATGAAAAGAAACAATCTAGCAATTTATTTTATAAGATTTATCTAACAATAAAGATAAAACTTTTTTGTTTTATAAATGTATTATTCTATTTAATTTTTTTCTACTTTGAATAGTTAACGAGTGTCCCAGAATAAATGGCCGCATTTCGCCTCGGATTTATTCATCCTTTATTTTATATTATTAAAAAAACAAAGTATAAAAAAAGATGCAGCGTGGAAAGCTCTGCAATTTCCATAAGGTCACTTTTCTTGTAGTTGCATCTTTTGTTTTCAAAGTAGTTAAGAGTTTGATTGATCAGATTTTGATGCTGCGAAAAATTCGTTGGTCAATCAATGATCAAAAATTTTTATTCGCGTATTTCCCGTTTAATATGTTTTATTTAAAAAAAGTAAAATATACTAAAAGATGCAGCCTGAAAAGCTCTACAGTTTATATAAGATCGTTTTTTTATAGTTGTACCTTTTTGTTTTCAAAATCTGATAATCGATCGAATTTCGACCATGTGGAAATGATATATTGGCATACAAAATATATTCGTTTTTCCTTATTTCATCTTTTTATCATTTGAGATATCTTATTTAAAAATTTCACTAGATTCAGCAAGGAAAACTCTTCATTTTACATATTAAAATTTAGTGTATTTGTTTTCAAAAAAGGCAAGATTCTCTGCTACCATTTTTTGCACGGCTGAAATTTCACTACTTTGAATTTTGTCTGTTTTGAAAACAAAAATTACAATTGTATGAAAGGTAGTCTTATGTGAATTATAGAGCTTTTTACAGTGCATCTTTTGCTATACTTTGTTGTTTTAATAAAATAAAAAAATGATAAATAAATGGGATGTGAAATGTGGCCATTTATTCTGGGACACTCCTTATTATAATAAAAGACAAAGTAAATTTTCTTTTTCATATCAAAGTTCTTTATTTTATTTATTTTTAGATTTATATCTTTTATATTGTAATTTTGATGAAAACTAGAAAAAATCGATTTCTTGGTGACAACAAAGTGAAAAATATTAATTCACAAAGAAAAATGATTGAATACAATGATATATATCAATATTAAAAATGAATATATACAGGTTTATATTTCCATTAATTATATATTAAAAGAATTAATGTATCATTTATATATTAAGAATAACATTTGATTGATTTTCGGTCAATGGTATAACATGTTTAGTAAATATATGATTATGTATAGTAGTTCGATAAAATTCTTTTGAAAAAATAATTAACCATATTTACTAAAATATTCTTAAAATGTTAAAAACTAAAGGTATAATAATAGTTCACTTGTTATTATCGATCACACATGATTGAACTTCATTCTTAATAATAGAATATATCCGTTTGTGACGATGAAAACTGCTTAAAACGTAGATATTAGCGTATCGATATTCTTTCTTTTATCATTCTTGACTGCATCATATCAATTAAACATATAGTTTAGTTCATTTATTTGGATAATCAGTAATTTTAGTTGTTTTCGAAATATGATTATATTTAGTTCTCAAGTACTTGGCAAGCGAACTTATACAATTTATTTATCATTAGAAGCAGTATCGAATATTATTTACTTTCGTTTTCTGTTAATGACACGAGTAATATTTCAAAAAGGATTTCAAATTTCAAAAACTACACGTTATGACTTTGACAATTTGATTCAGTACGGAATCATGATATTTCACTTACTTTGTTTTCATTTGTAATCATTGATCGAATTTTATCTCTACAACGTTTAAATAGTAACTTAAGAAAATAGATATCAAATCTTAGACTAGTAGAAGATGAACATTTTGACATCACATAGAACACATTTTAGTCTTTTATCTTAATAACGTTCTAAGATTCTATTCAATATAATTCTACCCATCATTATCAAAAAACTCATCTACTGTAATATGAAGACATTAGACATCTTTTTCTTGTAGGGTGTGGGTGTGGGTGTGAGTGTACGAGTGGGTGTGGGTGGGTGTGGGGTGTGGATGTTGGTGTGGGTGTGGGTGTGGTAATTGATCAAGAGAAAACAATCACACCCACACCCTTTTTTCGATGTTTATTTAAATTTCTATTGCTATTATGATTTCATGAAAGATGCTCCCGCTACAGTTGCTTCTCGGTGGCAAGTGCTTTCAACGACACTTGCATCCAAACACCTGCTGCCATGAGACGGATGTGGATGAAGAGGTGATGGAGATTCACATCAACAACGATACCCGCATCCTAAAGAGAACAATGTAAGTGTGGACGAGACTGTGTAGTGGGTGTGAGTGTCCGTCGCCTTTTCATCCAAACCCATAGCTACTCTTCAAAATATTGACAACTGAAAAAAAAGTCATCATTTAGGTATCGCGAAACTTTACTTAATGAGTATTCATTTTCAAACTGACCACTAAAAGCTGAGTAAGCATTGTTGCTTTGTGTTCAGTTTTGCAAAATATGATATAGTGTTGTTTATCTATTTCAAAAGAATTCATTCGAAGAAGAATATTGATCGGTAAAATAAAATATGTAAAATCATGTATAAGCCCAGTTGTTGATTTGTCTAGATTAGCACTAATTGTATAAATGTTGATTGAAAATAGTTTTCCAATTTTAATTGATTTTTATCATGAAATGTTTTATAATGATTATTTATTATAAAAAAAGTTTTTTATTATATGTATCTATTGTTTTAAGCTCTATTGAATATTGTCTCATTTTAAACAATTGAAAGATTTCATCGTTCTCATCATTCATTGTTATGTTCGTTTGCACTTTCAAATCAACATGTTTTACATGTCGTTGTTTTTTTGTTTAATGCTTTGCCAAATAGGTAAATATCGTTGTCACACTGTCGGTGATGGATAGGAGTTACACGAGTCAATATAAGAAAAATGCACTTTTTAATCATAGCATGACTGTTATGATCGAAGTGTTCCCCTTTGATCATAAGACGGAACGAACGAAAGAATAAACGCTCCTTTCTAGTACAGTGGTGGTATAGCTGCCCGGAAAGCAGAAGATGTGGGTTCGATTCCCTCGGAGGGAGATTATTCTTTTGTTCCGTTCTGTGGTCATACCATCACGTTGTTGTTCCGGTGATAAGAACAAACGAGCCTAACAATGACATATTTTAGCTTTTCTTTGAACCATTGGAAAAACAATAGTCGTCAATATCTACATAAAAATAAATTTCATTTACTACGTTTCACAAGTTTTTTTTCAAGCTTAAAAAATGGTTCAAGAATGCTCCTCCATAGTCACTATAGAAAAACACTATCATTTGAGATTTTTTGTTATCACTTCCAATAGTTTAGTTGAATGTCAATCGTCAGATGACCAAATATTTCAATAATATGTTATAATCAAATCAACTAGACAAATTTTATAAGGCATAGAATATCGTATCATTACTGTTTAGGGTACAATTGTCATGTAAGCAAATTAAAAATAATAAAAAAAAAGAACGTAAAAGAAACAAGATTAATCTATAAACTATTATAAAACTAAATTGAAATATTTTATCTAAATTACAAATTTTTGGCCTTTCTTACTGATGTCTTCTTCAGGTGTGCGTGTGAGCGAGAGCAATGCCTCTATTCTACTCATAGCTCACATCCACACTCACACATTAAATATTCGCAATGAATTCAACATCATCAAAATCTATATGAAATTAACTTTCGTGCTATAAAGCTATAGTAGTTTCCATAAAATACAAGTAATCTTCTTTTGAAAAATGAAACTCTGCTAGTTTAGAGCTCATTGTAAGGATTATCAGAATATGTATGAATCTTGAGCCCAAGTTTTCTCGAAAAATCGACTTTTTCAGGGTAAGTTAGTCCTTAAATCTCATCATCAAAGGTGATATTTACTTCAAAGCCAAGTACGGTATTTAGTGACATCGTCAACCATCATACAATGAAAGAATCATTCTCATTGTGCCTAAGGCGTAAGTGTAAATACAGAAAAGATTCACAACCACACTTTGTTTCTGGTCTTCATGGACACAAAAGAAGAAAATAAATACTCATTCATATGTTTCACTCTCTATCTACTCAACAATTATGAAATTTACAGTTGTTTTTTGCAAAAACCCTATTGATCTGTAGAATTCTTCCTCTCGTTGAAGACAATACTGACATATAACATCCAGATCTTGAACAGATTGAAGAAAATATCAAGTATATCTTGCATAAACTCAACTTAGAAAATGATTGAACAAATTTTTACTTTCATATTCATTTGTTTCAAAAGGTTTTTTTATTAGATTTCTTATTTTACATACATTTTCACATAAAGTACTTTTTTTCATTAGAATGTTTTTCGATCTGAATTGAATTTTATAATGAGTCATTCAATCTCTTATTAATGTAAAATTGAAATACTTAATTTCCTTCTATATGATAACATCTTCGACTGCCATCATCATATATGAATCTGTTTAGCGTTTCGGTTTTTTATTCTTTTTTCCTCTTTTTGATTTTAAATTATGAGCGAAAACGAGTACAAAAGAATGGTTTCGTAGAAAAATTCCATTAAGAACATTGGTTTCTATAGATGAATACTTTCTTTTTTCGAGTACGATCTCATTTCACTATGAATAATTGTATACCACATTAGTATTTTTGGTTTTATTGCATATTTTGTTCCTCTACAATAATGTGCGCACTATATTTTCTAAAACAAAAAAATTCGTTAATTTGTATCAATAAAAAAAACTTTTGAATAGAATAATGAGAGTGAAAGTTAAGCTTATGCACACAAAATTTTTGCATATAGTGGAAGACAAAATCCGGATTCGTCATGAAAATCATCAGAATTATCATCAAAAAGTTTCGTAACTTATCGTATTTTGCGTTAGCGATTGTTGTTTTGATATATCGCGATTAATCGACAATGTTTTAGCAATTTTAAGAACTGTGGCAATTAAAAAGAGATAGAAAAATCGAACTTATCAAAACAGAATTCATTTTTTTCTGATATAAAACGATCACTTGGATACTCACATTCAAATGTTGTATTATTGTTCAAAATACAGTAGCCATTCGTTCATCTTCAATGATTTTCTTTTGTGACTGTATATAACTGAGAAAACAATAGTGAGAGCAGATCAGTATAAAATCAATGCTAGCCCCACTATTCAATGTCAAAGTTCAAGTCTATAGCGCTACACTTGTTTGAAAACGACATATATGTTTGGCGGATTCCATGTTTGAGAACCTTGGCTTTCAGCCATTAACTTTCAAGTAGTTGGTTTTTCCAATCGGGTTGATGCCGCGGGAGTGTTTCTGCAAATACTGAATAAAGTAACTGCATCAATTACGACCTTTTGAAATCTGTATCGTATTTGAATATACATTAGATTCACCACAAATCTATAGATGAGTGTCATGTTCCTCTCGAAGACAAAACGAACAAGTACATCGAAGAAACATGGCGCATTCACCTTCTTTTGTTTCTTGTCGCATTTGTGCAACAAATTCAACAAAATTTTAAAATCAAGCGTGTTTTGCTCCTATTTAGAAAATAACACAGCGTGCTCATCATATCTTCGCATTGTTTTCTCTTGAATGTACGATGTAATTGCATGGAAAAACTCGTAGATAAATGCAATGAATTAAAACCACTATCAAGTGATTCCAAACTCGTTATATTATTGGTTGCGAGCATAGAAAAACAGGATTCATTTCTTTTGATAATCGGTCTACTTTTACATTGAATCAATAGAACAACAAAATTCAACTTTTCGCGTCGTCATAAAAAGAAAATGAGTCATCGGTGTGATGAAAGGAAAAGTAAGCAACAAATTGTGGTTGCTACACACTCACCAAGGCAATCATTTTCCACTTTCCATACTACACTGAAAATATCCTAATCCGAGTTTATTTAGTACTCATACTTCAATCTCGATCATAATATATTGCGAGTCTTTCCAGAGATGAGTAACAACTATGTAGTCATGGCAATAGAAAACGGATGAGATTTTGGTCGAAACAAATCAATTCGTCTAAAGTGCGAATAATATCTTTATGTTTATCAATAGCAACATTTGATTCACACAGAACGCAAAATTTCAAAAAAGCTGTTCTATTTTTGTCATATTTGTTTGTGTAACGTCAAGTGATTAAAAAACACACCTTTACGGATCTGCGTTATTAAATTCTTCACTAAATCATTCGATCAATGAAAAATTTCATCCTGATATGTAGCAATAGATAGTAGTTTCTGGAAAGACTCTTAACGAGTACAATAAAATGATCTTCGTTACTTGTGTTTACTCTGCCATCATCAGAAAATGTGAAGCAAAACCGAGTGTCTTCAGAAATAAACATTGGATGATAATTTACAATTATATTAATTTGGTCTATAAGTGTGAAATAGTTCGAATACAACCACTCTTCAGAATATGTTGTCTTCGTCAAAATATATCTTTTTCCTTTTTTTTTTTTACTTCTTTCTCTATGCGGAGATCAAGAAGCTACGACTAGCAGAGAAGTGTTTTGAAAAGAAAAACAAATGATTATAATTAAATGTACACATTAAGAATCAGCTTGAGACGATTCGTGCTAGATTAAATGATTGGGTGCGTTCAAAATTTTGTAGCAAAGAATATTGACTATTTTCCAATATTCTTTCACATTTGGTTGAAGTGCATGTGCTCTTATAATTTATGATATCATTTAGAAGTGCTAGCCTTTTCGGATGTGCAATGACGACATCTGAAGTTTGAAACGAAAACAAAAAACTCTTGAATCTTGACCCAAACATTGATCGTAATGATTCGGGAACGACAAAACAACTTATTTTACGCTTTGATGGAGATCCAAAATATTCTAAATATATTACGGCGTCTACTGAAAAAATTATTTAGACGAGAATCGTTGTGACTTTCGAAACATTTTCAACACTTGTAGAGATTCTATCAACCATCTCTTGTAGTTCGTCGAATAGGAATGATGTCAATATAGGAGATGATTTTTTCGAAGTGTTTGTTTTTCATCTGCGGAGTAATCACACAACACTTTTTACATTTGAAAATAAAATCAACATTACGAATCACTTCGTAGTTGAATTGTTTTCGAAATTCAAACGATCTCAATTTTCTCTTTTTCTTAAATCAACAAAACAAAAATCAATATCAAAATGATTTCTTCGCTTAAAAGGAAACAGAAAAAAAAACATTACTGCTCGTATTTATACCTTGTTATTTGCGCATTAACTGAGACAGATTCAACATTCATCAATCGTAAAATAATCTATCATTATGTTTTTGTTAGTTATCGCCGTCTTCTTCTGTCCAATTTCCATTATTCATGGTGAGGATTAAGTTACTGACTGATTATTCCATTAAAGCATTTTCTTTTACAGGTCAAACATTAAAATATTCATCAAGCTGCTCAGTAGATCTTTGCAATAATGTGTCACCAGTGAGTGGTAACTGTTCTTCATCGCCAACTTGCTATAAATTCAAAACATCGATCAATACAACTTTGTGTGCTCCTCAAGCCATCTGTTCTCTGTTTGATACATGTATCAGTGGTACAAGATGCTTGACAAATGCTAGTGTTTGTGTTATCAATAGTTGTTGTTCGGTGTCTATCTGCATGCCATTAGCTCTTTCCAGCCAATGTAATTCACAAAATGCAGCCAATTCAGGTACACTTTCTTTTGAAGAATTGTTTGTGTTAACGGTCTCATTATGAATTTAAATCGAGAACAGCTGAGGTTCTTGAAAACAGTTCTAATCATCATATCCGATGTAGTACTGATTTTCAGCCGATTGATTATCAATAATTGCAGATTTTGCATTTGGTCAGCTCTGAATGATGTCTTCATGACAAACTACAGAGTTTGGCCATAAGAAGATAGACAAAAAGTGATGTGCTTACATTAAAATTTTAATTCATAGGATATGCTATATCATTCATAACAAACTTGTACAGGAAACATTCTTCTCTCTTTCGGCAAAGTTATCCAAATTAGACGGATAAAAGATGAGAAAATTATAATGACTTTCATCTCAAACTTCCGCTACCAGGAGAACACACACTGTGTAAGGATCTTTCTCAGAAGTTTCTACAGGCTCACATATCCTTATTGCCGTAATAGGGTAATGACTCCATACACATTGTTATGCATCCTTTTTTTTGAAAAAAACCGTGCATGGTGCTGTATTGTCGAGGGCAAATTCAGCCTACGGGGTGGAAACACATTGAAGACACACGACTAGAGGTGTAAGCCGCCGCCGCCACGGAATCGTAGATAATTTTAAGAATTTTTTAGGAGCCGCCGCTGTGAAAAAGTAAGTTCAGTCGGTGCGCCGCCGCCACGGACGAAAATTTTTGATAATAATATAAGGCGCCGCCGCCGTTGACATCGATACATATGCAAAGACGTTCTTTTTTTTTTGGTTGTCAAAGCCGCCGCCGGTGCAGAAAAACATGAAGTCTAGCAGCAGCCGCCGCTATGGAAGAAAAAATTGACGCCGCCGCTGCCGGTGTACAAAAACATAAAGTCTAGGAGGCGCCGCCGCTATGCAAAAAAAATTTGACCGTTAAAGGCGCCGCCGCTGTTTCACCCTTCGGCTTACATCTCTACACACGACACTTTTGAAGTTGGGTAAGATTGCTGGCAGATATTGTTGATTCAGAGTGACGCTCTCATATTTACTCTCACCCACACCTAGCATAGAATACGAATATCACTTCATCGACAAGGGACGCTATGTTGTTAAAGGTGTTTCATTGAGTTTTTTCTTTCGAAAAACTGACTCTGATTGACCGTTTTGATTAGACTTATCTTTTTTTAGAGCTCCTATTTGGAAAATGAAAACTATAACTTAATTTTTGACACAGATGTCGAGCTCATAAATTGCTTTATTGTACTTGAAAAGAATTTATTATAAGTAAAATGGAGGTGAAAAAATTCTAGCTTGTCTCGTTTCTACTTCAAATAGCTTCTACATCAAATTCATTCTGTCCAAATGCTACATGGAATCAGAATTCGACACTCATTATATCTTCATATTGGAATAGTACCGATCAGTTTGGAGTGACTGACTTTACCCTTGATACGAATGACAATGTTTACGTGGCCGAGCCCTACAGTAAACAAGTTTTCAAGTTTGCTCCCGACAATTCCACTGGAATACCAGTGACAGGTCCTGGTAACTCCTCAAATTATACCATAATTCAGCTGTTTGTAGACTCAAATGGAGCAATTTATACATATGAGAGTCGAGTATGTAAACTATCCCCTCTATTTCTGTTGACATCTATCTCTGAATTGACGTCTCATTTCGTATTCAGAGTGATTATGTGATGGCATATTGGACTAGCTTTTATCGTCTACAGAAGTATGATTCGAATAATTGGATTAATGGCACCACTATCTTCGGTGAAACTCAGTGTGGCACAGGATTGAACCAATTTTGTGGATGTGCAGACATTTTTGTCGATCGTCAAGGCGCAGTGTACTGCTGTGAGAATATGAATTCTCGTGTGATCAAAATTACACCAAATAATTCTTTTGCTAGTGTCGTTGCGGGTATGACGAACACATCAGGATCACAATTGAACCAACTGAATAATCCTCGAGGAATATTCGTCGATGCGAACAATACTATATATGTCGCAGATGTGGGTAATAGGTAAAGTATCTCAATTGATGTTGTTTAGAAAAACCACATCAGATTGTTTTGTGGAGTCAACCAAGAGTCTCTGGAGATATTATTTGATAAAGCGACTTAGTATTGCAGAATCCGATAGATTTACACTTAAATTCTCAAACATTTTCTCAGGACGAGTGTTTCTACGCAGACTTTCCAGAAAACATAAGTTTCGAAGAATAATATAGGTGCATACGACGAGATAATGTTTCATTCCTTTTTGAAATTTTATGACTTTCGTAGAAGTCGCAGGTTTTTCGTCTAAGCATAAGCTAGTAAACGAAACATGTTCACCATAATGAGGCAGAGAATGATCCTGTGAGCACATCGTATGTGATATAGTGACTAATAGTTACTGTTTCTCTTGTTGGTCTTTTCCTTCACTAGTTCTATTCTTTTCATTCTTTGGTATATTCCTTTCATTCTATGGAATAATCCTTTCGTTCTGTGGATTATTCCATTATGTCTCT
>CAJNSZ010003234.1:0-11801 GCA_905329745.1 Rotaria sp. Silwood2
ACAGTTGGAAAAAAAAATGAAGGGGAAAGAAAAAAGTATCAAGAGACATAAGATGTCCTACTCTGTAGCATGTGGGGAAAATTTGCTTCCTACAATTCATCAAAATGTATATGATTCATTCTGCTCGAGTAAATTGTGCAATAGCGAAATTGTGTGAACCTATAGAAATATTGAATTACTAGAGTAACGTTTTTGGGTGTTAATATGATTGTAGGTAGACTTCTTGTTTAAATTAATAGTCACAGTTGACAATTATCATTCTTGTCACATATCAAAATAATTTACAAAATCTCGGTAAATTATATGACTAGCAATGAGAATGTTTGCTTAATATAATAACTATTGTCAATTAAAGTTCTACGATCAGTTTTAATCACAAAAGTGAAAATCGGCATTAATAATAGATGCATCAATTTCTGATGTAGTTACACGATCAATGCAGTCACGATTATTTTTTTGTCGAGAATAAGCATTGATACGATAGTCTGATGTGACTCCATACATCATGGAATAATAATTGAATCATACATTGTCGTTTTTTACAAATTATGAAAAAAAAATAAGAGAGTTTCACTACATGCTCAAAAATGAAAGCAACAGTAATACATTTGTTGGTAAGCTGTGTTAAATAGGACATTCAAGAATTCTTTCAACAGAGTAAAACAGAATATTAGTATTGTAATTTATTTTGGATTATCTATATAAAAAAGAGCAAGCATTTATCTCTTGCATTGACATTATAAGTTGTTTGACGACCACGTTTTAATGATTTGTTCTTTGCTAATTATTCATCGTACAGAGATGCAGATGAGGTGAAGTCAACCTTTTTACCATACCATAAAAAGCAAAGAAAAAAGCAAATTTAGCTGATTCTGATTCGTTGTCCATTGTTGATAAAGTAATGAGTTTGTTTTACTAAACTATAATTTCATTCCAATCATTCAAAGAGAATACTCGGTACACAAAGGACAATTTAAGTTAAAATCTTCAAGAAAGAATTATCTGAAAAATTGAGAATGATTTAGTAATTGCTACATGCAAAAATAAATATTAAATATGCTCGGCTTCTCCTGTATATCCTTCTCATATTGATAACATTGTGCGCGCCTTCTCGGACAGAAAAGCAAGAATCATTTTTGTTTGCCAATTCAGTGCTTCATTATCTAATGTATTGTAATAAATAGAAATAGAATACATCACAATGTGTAGTGTGAAGAGCTCTACAACCTAAAAAGATGAAATTTTATATGCATACACACCTTTCCCGTCCAAAATGGAATTTAGCATCTCTAATTTTTGATGTTGAGAACAGGATTATTGTTTTTTTAGTGCGTTATTATTTCTGTTTCTCATTGTTATGATTGATAACTTATATCGAGATCCATAATAATCTATGTGCGAGCTATAGATAAAGTTAGAAAGAATTATTCATTAATTGATGATATACGCATAGGAATTGACTGTATATCAAAACAACATGTTGTTCACAGGATCAAAAATTAATCATTTAGAATTTTGTCTATATTTAACGCAAAAGATTCACATATCTACATTAATTTTTTTTTCTTTTGTAAACTGTAGAATCTTTTATGGAGTGTCTATGGCGTATTTTGTTTCTTTAATAAAGCATAAAAGATGATAAAAATAGACAATAATAAACAGGAAGCTATCGAGTACTAAAAGAAATTAGTTTTTCTCAAAGCATGAAAAATTAGTGGCTCAGAATTGCTTCCACTTCAATGATAGATATTACAATTATGCAATCTCTTTTTCTTTTGTAGATTTGAATTTTCCAGGCTACACTTAGTAATATTATTTTTATTAACATAGCGCATTAAGTAACGGAAAGAAGGAGTTGAAAAAAAGCAATTTTTTTTTAAGAAAACAAACTGAGAAAGCTAGTTTTTTTCCATATCTCTACTAATATACAGAAGGAAATAGAAATAAAATTGCCTATTCATATAGGCTGGGCAAATAGTGTTGTAATTAATATGCGAAGTAGAAACTGAAAAACTACACTAACTTGTTAAATTCATTTGATTCTTATTCAAGAAATACAAATATGCCAGTCAATATCATTGTTACAGTTCGTAAAACTATGAAACGTGTTGCTGCATTGAATATTTTCGATGATGCAGTCTCACGTTCTAATCCATTTAATTTGCGTACGGCAATTATTTCTACTCGTTTTTATTTTGCTCTTCTCATATTATCTCTCATTACTCTTGTCATATTTACTTCTTTGAGTAATGAAAATATATCGATTACAATTCGAAATCCATCGGAAGCATCTTACGAGTATTTACTTCGCACATATTCAAGAACTCTATCTTGTCAATGCAGTCGTACCATCATTCCATATAGTGATTTCACTTCGACGAATATTAAATATCATCCTGTATGCTCAAGCATGTTCGTATCGGATGATTGGATCGATTGTCTTCTTAGTCCAAACATGAATACTCTCTATCAAGCTGATTTTCGTGCATTTGCCAGTACATTTTTTCAATCACTTGTTACATTCTGTTCACATGCTCAACGATCAATAAACGACGCACTCGATAATCTTCGATCAGAAACTCTTCTCACACCTGATATTTTATCTTTTCAATCATTAGATGTTAAAGTTCAAGCTAAGAGTCAATTTCTTCAAACATCCACAGCAAATAGTCTTGTTCGATTGCTTGAACTCGTACGCAGCACGACATATACCGACACACTCTATTCAGCATTTCAAACATCTGAACTATTACTTAAAACGACTACAGATAATGGTTCAATTACATTGATTGAAGTGAAAGTTTCACTTTTTCCAAATGATTCTACGGAATGTGAATGTTTAATAACACCTACATGTTCTTTACCAGCTGGATTTTTCAATGGTACAGACATTGGTATTATCGCGACCATCTGGAGTGAACCACTGAATCCAGTATTTGTCAACGGCATATCGTTTTCATGCTATCCAATCGAGTCATTACTTCAATCGACACTTGAATGTTTCTTCAATCAATCGTGTCTTGAGACTCTTTTGCAATTTTTCTCAAATTGTAACACTCTTAATATCGATGTTCTTAATATTAATCAAACTCATTTTACGGCAGATACAACAATTGAAGAACTCATTAGTCTCTTATTTATTGAGAACTGGTCTGTACAAACTTTGTTTACCAACTATTTCACATTGTGTGCGCCCATGTTATGTACATATACCATTGAAAAGCGCAAAAGTCTTTTGTATGTAATAACTCAAGTATTGGGTATCTACGGTGGACTAACTGTTACTTTACGTGTATGCATTCCCATTATTGTTGGTTGGTGGCGAAAAAGGCGAATCAACACTCGAACAGAAGCCAATCCAAGTATGTATGATATAGAATAGGTTCATTGAATAAGTTTTGGCAAAAGGTAAAGAAACTTAGCATTGTTTTTTTTCGCTTCAATAAACTCAGATGTACTGATCTTTGAATATTCAAAATAATGTTTTACTTGCTCGTATTGTTTATTAAGTTCAGTTACTGATAAAAAGTTAATCCTTTTAAGAATATCACAGATATTTTACTTACTAGAGAGAATAGCGGCTAGGAACTGGGACACATAGTAATCATTTGATCGATTTAATGATTGGACGAGTTTTAATAATCGCATCATGAGTATCAAGACTTTTGAATAAAAGAGCATACGGAATTTAGTTCATCAAAGACGCTTTCACGTTCGACTTAAACTTACATAGAAGTTGTACACATGTAAATAGAATGGATCGAAAAATCCGGAGAAATCTGAAGGAAAACCAAGGATTAATAGTGTGCACTCTCACTAATGTTTCTTTGGTTTGTTCATTATGAATTAATATGTGCACTGATTAGACAGCTTATGTCGGTGAGCTATTGTCTATTTCGCCTCAACATTGTTTCTGTGTCTATGTTGAATTGACTGCACAATGTAATCATTATGTCATTACTTTCTAAAGCTGGTCAGTATTCTTACTGCACGAAAAGACTAACTGTGCCATATATCTCGACGAAGTTTCGTATTTCATTATTAAAAGAAAAAACTTAATAACGAGCCCTTTACACACCTAATGATTCTTTAGGTGCGTTTCAATCTCAATAATATATATTCTAAACTCTAGGTAATCGTTCTTTTTCGATAGGGTCTCGTGTACTAGTGTTCTGTGAAAAAGAATCAATAAACCTATTACGATAACATGAACTATCGACGTAACTATAGACTGATCATGGAAGGCTTAGTCTCTAGCCAAAGCTTTGAGCTCTGTATCGAAAAAAAAAGATTTGAAAAGCTTACAAAACTCCAATTCCGTTAAGTATCCCATATGTAATATGTTACATCTATCTGCAGTCTATTAACTAACAAAGTCTCTTGCCAATTCTTCTTTTTCATTTTAGATAATATGTAAGCGTAGCCGCCTACAATGAGTAAATAGTACGTTGAACGAGCATTTCACTTTTGCCACACTGAAACGAGAGTTTCTATCTTTCTAAACTAGAAACGAATGCAATCATGATGGTTTGGCTGCCACTAGGTTTCGGTTCTGGTTTTATAGTTTTTTTTCCAAAAATGTCTTGATCACAGTCGATCAGTACGTAGAAAAATTCAGCTATTCTTCGATTACGCAAAAAATACTTTTTCTTGCAAGAAATTATTGACTTCAATATACCTAAAGTTTATAGTGATCCATCCTTCTTTTCGCATCTCCGTTTTTTCAACTAAGCCTTTGTGTAAGACTATTCAAGATGTTGGGAACAAGGTTCTCCCTGGCATGACAACCTGGTTTCGCTACCTATATAAACTGAACCCAATAAAGCATTTATCTTCTCCTTTCTGGTATATTATTATGTTGTTCTCCGATATCCCTGCATAACGCCATATTGATTACTAATTTCATGCCCTTTGTTAGCTCTTTTGTTTACAATTCCATTACTATTTACTATCCACAATATTACTTAAAGGAGAATCTATATTTTAGCTCACTCCTCAATTGAACAAGTTCAAATGATACTGCAATTGGTAAAAGTTAAAATAACTGAGTTGACTTTATTCAAAAATGCTTCAGCATGCACTGATCGGTTTGAATTGGTCACTGGCAGAATTGCAACACGCGTCTACTTAATTCTTCTCTGTTTTTCGATGATTATTATCGGTTTTTTTACTGGATTAAGTTCTAACGTTCACATAATAACGGTTTATGAGCCAACTCAAAGTAATTTCACAAATTTATATGCGAAAAATCTTCAATCATTTAAATGTCCATGTAGACAAACTGCCATTGCATATGGCTCATTTATAGAAGTATGGCCCTTGTTTCATCCAGTTTGTTCAAGTTGGTTTGTATCTGATGAATGGAGACGTGCTCTATTGTTAGCAGGCCAATACAATCCTTTTCTCTCTAGCACTGACTTTATAGTCAATGGATACATATATTTTAATGCTTTGAACACTTTATGTACACTTGCAAATGTGACTATTTCCAATGAATTGTTCATTTTTACTCAAACATCATTCATTAATGATCGAGCATTATCCTCTGAAGAACTATTAGCTCGTACACAACAGATATTGACACAATTTGAATCAACTACAGTAGCTGAATTCAAACGCAATCTTGCCATCATTCGTTCTCTAACTACAACTACATATACAGCCGGATACGGTGATGTCTATTGGTACAGTATTCCTTCGGTTTATGACATCGGCGACAGCTATTTTGTACCAACACCTGCTATAATTGAAAATTGTTCATGTGCACTTAGTGATGAATGCAAAAATACGATAAGTTTGTACAATTATACAATTGATCTTAGTGTTCCCCCACGAGGTGTTCTATTCAATATTCCACATATGTATAAGAGTTGTTTTAATATGCAATCCTTACTTCTATCGTCACTCGAATGCTTTTTCGAGCAAACATGTTTTGATCCTATTCAAGAAATAATCAATGTTATTGCAAACTTCTACTTTATAATCAATGGATCCGTACTTCTAACGAATTCAACACGATTTCCTCCAAAAACAACTGTTGGAGAAATCATTAACGAACTTATGATCGAAAGATGGTATGAAAATGTACGCTATGTAGAATACTATCAGCAATGTGCACCCGAACAATGTTCCTATTTATTGACATTCCGTAATAATGCACTTTATATAGTCACCACGATCATTGGACTATTTGGTGGTCTTTCAGTTGCTCTCAAAATTATTGTTCCAATAATAGTCCGTTGCATACGAAACCGAATGCGTTCGCAAGCAACACCAGCTAATGTGACAGGTTGGTTGTAGTCCGGCGAATATTTTTTTCAAAAGGAAAGAAAAAACAGTGAACAGTCTAAAACTAACTTAGTTAGGACGATTTTCATTCGTAAGTCAATTTCTCTAAGTGATGGCCTGGGTAACCTCATGATCTTGCAGAACATCTTATTGTGTAGGATAGATGGGCACTTAAATTGCAATAAGCGAATGTGGACGAGGTAGCAAAGTAAACCTATAGAGGAATACAGAATTTCTGATTCTCTGAAAATGACGTATCCATCGAGAAATGCCAGAAAGAAAGAGAAACTTCAAGAAGCATATAATCAAGAACAGAGTTTCAGTAGAGTCATCATAGATTTCAAAGCAGTGGAAATCCATATTGTTTGTATGAGAAAGCGAAATCCAGCTTTGCTAAAATTTTTAAACCGCATCAAACATCAAAGTCCCAACGATACAATACGAAAACGTATGTTTGCAGATTTCGTTAAGTAGGCTAAGAAAACGGAAGACGCTTCTTCATATATTTAAGCACTCATTAATAATCATCTTTTACAAACAAATCGACTGAAAATACCGATAGGTGAAAGCTTCGAAAAAATAAGTAGAAAGACGTAGACGATCAAATCAACGAGAAGCAGCTTATTGGTAGGCAAACGTCAAAAGAATGTAATAAAATAAAAAAAATTTTGCTGTATACATATGCTGGTATTATTTTCCACTATAATTGTCTATTGCTTTACTATTTCAGTTTTTTTTTCAACTTAAAATTGTCTGTTTTCATTTATCTAGAACAAACTGTAAATATCCAGTTCGTAATGATTTATAGTCAGTTTTTCAAAGTATGGATTGAGTTGTGAATTGTGGCGTCTTTTTCGTTGTCTGTACAGTGGAATAGATTTTAAAAACTTTCTCTTTCGTGAATTATTCAATGAACATTTTCTTAATGCTTGTATCAATCATATTGATTTCATATCATGTGTCAAGTTGAAGTACTTAAAGCTTTGAAAGTATTGTTTTCGATTTTAAAGACTAGTATTACTTTATTTTAATATATATATACAACGGTCATACGATTCTGACAGATTAATGAGAAAGTTACTTGAAGACAGTTTTACTATGCCGTTACACCACAAGAAAAATGCTTGTTAGTTGAGAATATCTGAAGTTTTATTTTCTTCGCGTACCACAGGACTGCAAAACCTATTGTTATATGTAGCCTTTGATCAAATTCTAATTTAATACTAGCAAAATTGGTTTCAACTTTTAAAAACGAATATTGATAGAAATGAAACAGTCTCTACAAAGCTATCTCCCATTAATAAACAGTGAGGTTCTGTTGTCATTCGAGCATATGTGTCAAGAACTGTTAAAAAAATTGTCGTTCACTTAAAATGTTCGCTTACTTATAGAGGACATTAACATTTTACGGTTACTTTCAGTAACCATTGATAGATGTGAAATTCAATATGTGTAAAAACACATCTCAAATTTCTATTACTTGAGCATAAAGAATCTTTATATGTAATGAATGAAAGTTTGTAGAATCAAGAAGAAATTAATACTAAAGCACTTCTCTGATGTAAGAAATTTATGTTTTTTGAATACAAAAATAGAGCAGTTTTTAGTTGTTCTTTCTATTTTGAAGATCCTACACCAATATCAGACAAGATACGCGCACTATGGGATTTGATAAAAGTAAAAGCAATGGAGTTCAATCTATTTGAAACTGAAATATCGTGGAATGATGATAATCGCCGTCGTAATGAAATCATCTCTACTCGTGTCTTTCTCTTATTAATCACTCTATCCCTTACTATTGTAATAGTTTACACTGCTAGCACACGTGCAATTCGAACTATAACAGTCAAACATCCGTCTCAAGCAACTTTTGAACGATTGTCATCTAATGCAAAATATTTGTCTACATTGGATTGTCCTTGTCAAAACATATCTGTACCATACGATGCATTTGTATCAGTATTTCCTATATACCATCAACTTTGTTCCAGTGATTTTATTGTTAAGAATTCCTTGTGGATCAATGCTATTTATTCAACAGAGAGCATGATCAAATACTCCTATGATGATTATCGACGCTTTGCCGTTCAACACTTTCGTCTACTTGCCAGTTTGTGTACTCTAGCCAAAAATACAATCAACGATAGTTTATCGATTTTTATGTCAACTTCTTTGATCAACATTCGAGTACAATCTCGACAGACTATTGAAACACAGATAAACATGGATCTTGCTCAATTTCGCTCATCAACACCAAAAACATTTGTACGCATGATTGACTTTATTCGGCAAACGGCCCAAGCCAACGGACTAGTCTCGTCTGTATACTCGAACTGGTATGTAGAAGTCTTTCATTTATCTGACTATTACTCATCAATGGCATCGTATTCTTATGGTAATAATAATTGTTCGTGTGTAACTAATGGCATGTGTACGTCACCAGCAGCTATTAACGAATGGATTGTGCCAGGTTTTCGTGTCGGTTGCTATGTACTTGAGTCTTTACTTCAATCCACTCTTCAGTGTCTATACGAAGAGACATGTATTGACAGACTAAAGAATATATTTCAGTTTTTGAACAGCACATTTGCACCTCTCGATTCTACTGTGACGTCTCCAAATGTTACTGTACAATCTCTTGTCGATGATCTCATGGTTTATCGATGGGAATCTACAGTGGATTTTGAACATTACTATTCAATTTGTGCGACTGTTTCATGCACCTATATAATCAACGAGCGAGCCAATCTAGTTTACATGATTACTACAATTATTGGGCTCCTGGGTGGCTTGAATGTTGCACTCAAAATTATCGTTCCCATTCTTGTAAAAACAGGACTTTATGTAATCGAGACTCGTCGACGAGGAATCCATCCGACGATAGAAACAATTTCCGACTTCAATTGAATTAATGGAAAGAATTCTGTTAAAACAAAGTTGATAGAACCTAGATATGTAAAATAGACTTATACACATTGAATTATTCAGATTCTACTGGCAGTAGATGAACGCAAGCTTAACATGAACAACAGAGTGACACCTTTTACGCTTCTTTAGTTGATATAAATCAAAATAAATATTGAAAAAAAATCGTGCTTATGAAGGAAAAAGAATATGAACTGAAAACATAAAAGTAGGAACGCTTTGAAATTTAAAATCATAGCACATAAATGAAGGTCATGCAAAAGCTGTCCGTTCGTGTAAGAGGTGAAAAAAAGAATAAAATGTAAAAATATTCTATACGATAATTTTAGTTTTAAAGAAATTTAATTGTAAAAATAAGAAGTTTAGTGACGTTTAATTAATGTGAGACATAATTATGAATGAATGTCAAAATATATTGAATAATAATGAGTTCATTACATTAGTTAATGTGTCATGAATTATTATAGGATTGTCCATTTATATTTCTAATCAGTAATAAAGAGAAGACTACATCACCATCATAATTTTTGGATTTTTGTGATCTCGAACTTTCATGTTAGACTATAAAGTGTAAATATTGATTCAAGACAATTAAAAATAAAAGCGGAACCTCAGATTTAAATCCGAAAGTTATGTGTACTTCAAAAAGTGAATGAGACAGATGAGTTATTCTAGAATGTGTGAACATCAAAATTATCCTGGTAATCCTTTCCTATAAATACTCGAACTCTACTGGCTACTGCTCAATCAATAGAATTTGGCGGCAAGTGTAGCTCAGATTTGAACTCCTTGTCTTGATTTACCCTAAGAAAATCGTTTTTTCTTATAACTTGATTTCTATTGGTCCTTGTTCAACCAATGGTATCTCGAGGGTGTAGGTGTGTGTGGATGAGAATCTTGATTCTCTTCACACCCACACCCTGCAATAACTCAACAATGGCTCGGCCAATCTTGGGTGTAGGTGTGAATATTTGTGTGATCTGCAACTGCTCTCACACCCACACACCCGACACCCACACACTCGACACCCACACCCTTTTTGTTCCCGTTATTCATGACAATCGCAACAACTTGCTTTACATTTGCCATATAAGTAGAAATTTGAAAAAATGAACAATAAAAATTTGTAATTGTTGATGTAAATGAAACAACCCTAGGCTCAATCCTGATCATTCCTTGGGAAACCCTGAAAGGAACTTTCAGGATCCTGAAGCCCAAGGATCTTGTCAAGTTTTATTCAAGATCCTGTTTCGAATCCTAGTAATTCCTGTTTCCAGGATTTTTCAAGGTGAAACAAAATCCTGTTCAGGATTTCTTCAAGTTCTTGCTCAGATATTTTTTATCAGTTGAGAATACAGGATCCTAGCAGGATTTACTCAAGAACCTATCAAAGATCCCCTCAAGATTATGAGAAATGATTCTACCAAGATTTTATGAGGCTCTCGTCAGGACTTAAGTCAAATCGTTGTATCAGGATCCTGTCAGGATTGATAGACATATCGTTCAAAGGTTTTGGCAAGAAAATAATAAGACCGATCGGAATACGAAATTGACTAATCCTGCAAAGATTCAATCAGGATCTTGCTCAGGAATTTTCAAGAATGTGCTTTTGCAAACCTTTCAAGTCAATATCAATCTTAATCAGAATCTTGATAAGAAAATGTAAGGATTCAGCAAAGATCTTTACAGGTTGCTGTTTAATCCACTCAGTCATGCTAATTTCCTGAGACAGACTTGAAGGATCTTTGAGAATCATAAATCTCAAGGATCCTGTCAGGTTTGATTCAGGATTCTATCCAGGATCTGTTCAGGTTCTTGTTTGGATTTTTTTCTGAATTGAGTTTGTAGGATGCTATTAAGATTCATTGGTAATCCTATCCAGGAACCTAGCCAAAATTATAAAGAGAATTTTGCCAAGATTCCATTAAATTCCAGTGAAGATCTGTTCTGAATCCTGCTAAAAGGATCCTGCCAAGAACTATAGCTGTATCAGAAAAGGATCATACCAAAAACAAAACAAGATAAATCAGAATCCTTGACTAAAAAATCCTGCTAAACTTCGATCAAATTCCTGAGAGGAACTGTGGAAAAATAGGCGTTTCGAATGCTTAAAAAAATTACAAGTATGATCAGGATCTTCCTAAGAAAATATGAGGAGTCAGTGAAGATCTTTCTAGGTTTGTGCTACCCTAGTCTCAATCCTATTCGTTCCTTGAAAAATCCTGGAAGGACCTTTCAGGATCTTATATATAGAGGATCTTGACAAGTTTTATTCAAGATCCTGTTTCGAATCTTAGTAATATCTGCGGCTAGGATTTTTTTCAGTTTAAACAGGATTCTGTTCAGGATTTCTTCAGACTCCTTCTCAGATATTTTTCTGAATGGTTAATGAAGAATTCTGTCAGGATTTTGTCTAGATCCCTCGAAGATGGATGAAAAGGATGTGGGTGTGGGTGTGGGTGTGCGTGTGGGTGTGGGTGTGAGTGTGCGTGTGGGTGTGGGTGTGGGTGGGGGTGTGGGTGTGGGTGTGGGTGTGGGTGTGGGTGTGGGGGTGGGTGTGGGTGTGGGTGTGGGTGTGGGTGTGGGTG
>CAJNSZ010003235.1:0-11799 GCA_905329745.1 Rotaria sp. Silwood2
TCGAGTCGAAGATTACTCATTGAACACGTCTTCCTTAGCTAAATCGCAGCTTAGATGGAACAGCTCTTATGCACAAACCGTCTATGCTTTCTACGGTTCGCCCTATTATGACTCCTGCGAACGCGTGCTACTGGAAAAAAGAGGACAAAATTTCACATGTTAAAATAGCTCGATTGATCTTTACGTGTAAGAACACTGTTCGAAACGTTTTAACACTAAATAATAAATGTCACACAATATGTTACAATTATTTAGTTTCAACCTCTTATCATAGGTAGACTCTCATGAAATTAAGAAAAGTTTCATTGTTCACTAATACTTCGAGGAATCAATTATTTAAGAAATACGTTATCCAAAACAGCTCTTCGAGAAGGGGAAAATATCTGTGAAACGATTCAATGAGTCTACTGTGCAGAAAAGAAATCAAGTTTGGCAAGAAAATTCTACACGGTAATAAATGAAATCGTTGTTGTTTCTGGGTAGTAGTGTCTTTGACTAACTTTCCAAAAAAAATTGATCAGAGTGCACTATGCTATATTGATCCTTTCACAAACCTTGATGCATGAAAGAGACAGTAGGGTAATATTCAGTTATTTGTTTTCTAAATTTAGCGTCTCTTTTCTGTGAAATTCACTAGCACTCATATATTGTGCAATAACATTGTGGAATTAATATTCTGAAACAGTCAGTTCTGTATGACAACTTTTTCAACTTGGAAAAATTAGTCTCACTTCCTCTTACTTTTATCTGTGTGATACGTTATCAATTTTACACTCTTATATGTTCATTTGGTTCTTATCATTTCCGACTAAAATCAATAAATGACTTTGTTTCAGAGGTGATTGAGTTTTTCTCTGAAAGTATATAAAAATAGCTCCAACAAAAGAACACAGACACTTCATTTTAACATGTCTGCTACGACACACTTCAGAGTAGTATTTTTGATATTATTAGTCATCCTTTATTGCAATCCTTCTAAAGGAACGCGTGAGAAATTAGAATCACAACAATTTCATCCCAAGTGCCATTCCCCCTGTTCAACATGGCCTTCATTTACAAATGAAAACAACTCATACATTTATTTATTGCGTTTGTTTCTGCAACAACGATCTAAAACGACACTTACAAAGCATTTTCAAACGTCGGCAGAACCTGCTCTCTTTCGAGCTGCTATTCTACTAGCACAACAGTCGAATATTACTATAAATGGGAAGCACATTGCGTACCGTGTAGAAGAGACAAGTGGTCGTGATATAATCGAAGCACTTGATCGTACGTGTATTGCTATCGCTGAAGATGAAGTATTTGGAATTGTTGGACCTGAGTATTCAACGGAAGCAAAAACACTAGCACGTTTTGGCAACCGATCAGGCTTGCCTGTAGTAGGCTACTCTACAACGGAGCCTGAACTCTCAGATCGTAATGCCTATAAGACCTTCTATCGACTGCCGCCGTCTGATGTTATCAAAGCACGAGCACTGCTGAAATTATTTCAAAAATATAAATGGAATTCCACAAATGTCATCTATCAGGCAGATAGCTTTGGCCAAGGTGGACTTCAGGCTTTAAATGAAGTATTCAATGATGAAGTAAAAATCGCACGTTCAATTAGATTTAATTTATTCACAGATCATATTGAGAATCTGCAATTTCAGCTAGAAGACAGTCCATCACGTATAGTGATCGTTATGGCTATTACAAACGTAACAACAAAAGTCATAGATTTGGCACTGAAAGTAGGTGATGTGTTAGCTCCATCCTTTCTCTGGATATTGACAGCAAGTAACTCAACGATGAACATTCTTGACAATCCGAATGTAAATCAGCTAAAAGGAATGCTAATTTTACGACTAGTATCTCCGCAGACATTTAATATATCAACAGACACAGATGCGTTAAATAAAGCTCTCAATATTTGGAAACAGTACGATCCTGATTCGTTTCATGCGAATGAAGGGCATCTAGATATCTATGCATTGTATGCATTTGACGCTGCATGGCTACTAATCTTGGCATTTCAAGAACTTTGCCAAAAGAATTCTACAACCTGTCTTTCATTCAAGAACAGATCCAATTGCTTCAGTAGTCATTTGGCTGCACGCAATGAACTTCATCAAATTCTACAAACAATGAACTTTACTGGCCTCACAGGACTGGTGCAGTTTGGCTCGAATAGAACTGATCGTGTTGATAGTACAGGTGCACACTATGTGATCGACAATGTACAGTTGTCAAGCGCTAACTCTAACAGATTACAACTTGTAGAAGTTTTAAGACTTAATGGTATTGGACTAAGTATCATTCATAATAATAATACAGCTGTGTGGACAACTACCGGAAATCGTATCCAATGGCCTAGGAGTTGGAATAACGTACCAACTGATTATCCACTTCTAAAAGGTAGATCAAAGAGAAAGAACTTCGCAAGCTAAGTTAGCATGAGATCTGAAAGACTAATGCAGAATGTTTCGTTTTCTTTCTTTGCGAATCGTGTGACAGAAAACAAGCTAAAAGAAATTAGTAGATAAGTTTACAGAAACTATATATCAAGGCAGTGGTGTGTTCACTAAACTAAGCACTTTCATTCTAGTACGCAACTTGAATTCCAATCTGTAACAAGATTACACTTGTGTAGACTATCGGATCGAGAAAGTTTTTCTTAAGTATCGTTAAATAGACTTGCAGGCTCTGTTCTCTGAAAGAAATGTTTTAATTTATTTGAATCATTGATATGCTTCTGGACTCGTTTTAGGCAAAACACTCAACATCACCGTTTACATATCATCCCCATTTTTTATGCGGAGATCGTCTTCTGATATTTATGGTCAGCCTTTATATGAAGGATATATCCATGAGTTACTTTTGTTACTGAAAGAAAGAATGGGATTCAACTATCGATACATCATTGCACCAAGCAACACCACCTATGATGAATTAGTCGAATGTGTGAAAAATCGCACGTGTGAAATCGTTATGGCTGATCTAGCTATAACTCCAACTCGTGTCGCCAAAATCGATTTTAGTGCCTCGATTTATGACAATACACTGCGGCTGGTTGTACGTAAAAGTAAAGAAAAGAGAATCAGTCCAATTGCATTCTTGAAGCCGTTTTCACTTGTGCTCTGGCTGATGATCATCGGTGTTATATATTTTCCATCAGCACTACTCATTGGACTGTATGAATACCATGAAAAGAGCAGTGGCGTGTATCATAGGTCATTCATAGTGAGATTCGCCAGATCTTTGTACCATACCATTGGTGCTCTAGTACAAAGAGATTCTGAATTGCAAGTGAAAAGCCGATTCAGTCGCAATCAAACCGTTATTGTTTGGCTAATGAGTATTGTAATAATAGCGCTTCTTACTAGCAATTTGACAACCTACTTCACAGTACAACGAGAACAACCATGGCTACAAAGTATCGATGATTTGAAAATGTGTCGCAAAGTTGATTGCAATCGTATAGGTGTTATTGAACGTTCGCAGCACGAAGAATATTTTACGAAGGAAGTGACACAGAATATTCAGATGAATTATTATCATTTGAAAAATCCAAAGGAATGTTTTACAAAGCTCATAGATGGACATATTGACGTTGCCATAGCTGATAGTTGTAGCGCAGAATATGCGACTCAAAAAGAGTATTGTCAATTAGAGTTAGCTGGTGCACCATTCGGTAAGACACACTTTGGCGTGGCTTTACCAAAGCAATGGTCTTACAAACAAGATTTGGATGCACATATACTAGAACTGAGAACGAATGGTGGCATTGATCGTCTATTAGCCATGTACTATCAACAAAAAGACTGTAATGTCAAAAACGATAATGAGCTGAAGAATGACAGTGATGGACTGACAGTATTCGAGACTAGTGGACTATTTATCATATTCGGAGTTTTCACCATTCTTAATTTCGTGTTATATGTGCTCTACCGCAGGGGCACTTTTTCCTATATCGTATCCTCCGCTGGTATTATGGGACATCATCAAGCTAATGGCGATCACTTTTGACTTGCTGAGTTGAAAGCCTTGATTAGTTCCAAGGATTACCAAGACTCATTTCTTTTGGAATTTATTGTATCTTTTTAAAGTTTCGAAATACATTTTTTTTGTCTTATAGCATGAAAGTATGATATCTTTTGTAAGATTTATCGTTGGATTAATTTTTTTCTGGTGGCTTTATTCTAAAAATATTATTATATCACAGAGGTTGTCACGAAAATTCCATAGCATTAAATGATCTCTCGATGGATCATTTTTCTTTTAGCGGATCTATTTGAGACATATACATAGCTTTATGGGCATTTACCTGCATTTAACTCTCAGACATAAATCGATCTTCCAGCAGATACGTTCTAAATATAGCTGATATGGGCGTGGGTGCCAGTGCTGCTGTCGTGATTTGAGTAAGCAGTAAGATTGCGCTAACGCCAACAATCACGTAGCATAGAGCCACAACCACACATAAACCCATACTCACATCGATAGCCCTACTCACGCTAACCCACACCAACATCCACATTCCACGCCGACACCCGCAGAGAAGCACGTTTCATGAGGCCATTCAAACATTATTCACTGAATACCAGTGGTAACCAAAATAACCAAGTAATCAGTTTTTTTCTTGGTTTCAAGCATGAACAACCGGAACCATCTTATATAGTTGAACACTGAAGTCCATGTCTATGAGCTCATTTGTAGAAAAGACATCGCTAGAGTTTGTTAAGGATCATTTATTAAAAAAAAAAAGATCCAAAGCATTGTTTTGTATGTGACTAATGATTTCGTCTTGTGGCTGAGCAAAACAAGCGCATTCGAGTGAGTACTGGTCCAACCAGGACCTCTAACATTGTCCTGCTCACAGTTATTTTTGCCATATTTTGATACCATCAGCCATTTCGGATTGAACAATGAATGGATGTGCTTTATGTCGAAACGGCTGTTGATCTTCGCTCATCAAGGGCACAGGAGCATATTGCACAGTGAACACTGAACGAAGAGAATTGCTCCGGTTCGGCGAAGAACAACGCAATGTCAAAGTGAAAAATACGATCATACTTCCTGCTGGGCATATAACTTGGTCCCCTGGATCATTGCCTGAATATCCAAACAAATCTGCACTTTTTTGTCTTTTCGGTAGTGAAAACAAGGAAACTCGACTAATGCAGATGGTCATGGCTTGGTGGGCCAATTTATGGGATGGATTTCATCCCCTGGTGGGGTTTTTTCGATGGTTAGCACGGAAATCATACCATTTATGGCCGTTATTTCAGTTAGTGCACACCAACAACTGAGATAAGGCGTATGTTGATATGGTACATATCCACTATCTTGATGCCAAGCGAAAGCTGTTCTTCTAGTAGCATCTTTGTTTCTCTCCCCTCGTTTCACTACAATTTTCAAGTGAGTATAATAAATAGTGTCACCTAACACGGCTGAAAATTAATAAATAAAGTGATTTTTCGCAATCACAAACTGAATTCTACTAATCCCTCTGACTATTTGTTTCAAATACTTGCTGAAGATGATTTTATTCATCTCTGGTTCCTCGTCCTCGTGCATAAAGAAAAAAAAATACTTGCCATCCGCTGAACATGTTATAAGGTCATCCTCTTTAGCTGTTTCTTCTGAATTATTCGAAATAGGTGATATGAACTTGTCATGATCTGCAATGGTGTGGTCAGCCACACTTGTCATAATGGCAATATGTTCAGGCGGCATAATTGAGGGTAAAATGAAGCAACTAAAAGGGTACTTATTTGAGACTTTCCGAAAGCACCAAAGTGAATACATACTCATGTTGATCAAAGTGCTTTAAATGTTCTGGAGTGACTAACGGGTTGGAACTGAACATACTCAATTTACTAGAATGATAACTAAATGACTCCTATCACTGCAGGATACTACTCGTTTTATTTATTATAGTCACACGAACTTTTCGTGTCTGTCTTATATGTTTACCTGTATTAGCTGCACTTGACAGTGGATATCCGTCAACTACAGATAACAAGCAAACCAGCACAATATTTTTCATCATTAATACGTGTGAGATCTATTTGTAGATCATGCAGTAATCTTCAGAGAGATTCCATGAGAAAACTGCGTAACGTTCGTAGTACCTGCCGCAGACTACGTTTTTTAGATTTAGACTATCTGGACTGAAAGAGCATTCAATTATACTCGACAAATTTCAGTTTTTTCCCCGTTAGGTTTTAGAATAAAAATTTTGTTCGATGATATCTTTTTACCCTGAGCGGTAAGCAGTATTTTTACTCAAACTCTTAGTCTGACATGAAGGGACACGGCACTGAAGACGAAAACTTTGACGCAAAAAAAGATGCCACTTTTCTATTCCACAGAGGGTGTGGGATGTGGGTGAGTGTTCTTAAAGTGATGATCAACACAAACTCACACCCTCTGAATAGTGCATCTTTGGATGAATTTTATATTTATGTGATCACAAAGCTAAACCACCAAAATGACAGAACTTGGGCAAAAAATATCGAAGACATTAGTGCAAATGACAGATACCGTGCAATGGTATCAAATATATACGCAACTTTTTTCTTGACAAATTTTACATGAATTTATAGCGCATGAAAAACTCTATCGATTGGTATAAAACTCAGAGTGAACAAACTGTGTCCCTATGCATATGGCAGTTTATACCAGGTGTTAGCGTCATATTTTAATGGGAGTCAGCAAGTATTTCAATGAAATTTGTTTTTCATCATTTCCAGCAAACGATTGTTATATAGATTGTTGTAGTATCTTTTACGGACTATCTATTTGCATATAATTCGTTTAGTTTGCATTAACTAATAAGTATATATGTCGACGAACATGTATAGAATTTGCTAGTCAGGGTTCTCCCATATAATACATAGGAAATTGAAAACGTTATCGGGTTCTGAGTTTGTAAATACCCACTTAAATCATTTAAAAAAATACAAAGCATAGTTTCTATCAACATGCTCTTCATTTCTATACGAAGCAACCATTAAAATTCAATTGGGTTGATTTCTATAGAAACCGTCACCCATCCTTGCTAAAAAGCTTTTTATAAATGTACATTTGTTAGAAATTTATTTTTCTAATAAATTGGAAACTCTATCATTTACAAATTAAGCCGGCGATGTGGCATGATAGTTCTTTTATAGACTCGATATTATAAAATGTATCGCATTTTTATGCCCAAACCGGCTCGTATATTGCAATTTTCCCCTTTTTATTACATTTTTCAACAGAAACAATATTGAAATCGTGATCTTCGTCAAAAACTGCGTCCACTGATAACTCACAAATCCAGTTTTTGATAAGCATTAATTTGATATAAAATGCTGTGTGATAACATTTATATTTTAAGTTGTAGAGTGGGTGTGATAGTTTTGTTACACCCTGTATATTGGTAAATAAGTTTGCTTGAGTCGATTTTGACATTATTGGAGAGAAGATGATGGACATGCATGTTACAATGAATTCTATAACATTTAAAATTTTTTTTTCAATATGCTATTCCATCTTTCCCTAGGATAATTTTGTAGAAATACTGTAATTTTTAAAATTTTAGATTAAAATGCTCTTTGTTTTTTCGTAGTGAAGACTCATTTTTCTTCTTATAATGGTTCTTTCTGGTGTTGGGAAAGAAATCGACATTATCGAGAAAAAAAGAAGGCAGCAGGATTAAGCGAGGCGATGAACCAAAAAGATCGAAAACGTAAACAAAATGTATTGAACGTCTTCTAACACGTTTACAATTATTAGTACCATCGTTAAAAAAACTGATTATATTTCGTGATGAAAGTACTAGATTTTTTGCAAGTAGCCATCATGAAGATTAGTGGCACTAGAGACGAATATTGAAATAAGTCTGATATTGTAATAAAAGAAAGTTTTCTTGAGACGATAATCCATTAGTTGTGAATGGCATTGAAAGCAAAGTGAACGAAAAATTAGAGCTTTTAATAAATATTTCTGAGATATTGTTCTACAATAGCGCCAGTTTTTCATTTTTCAAAATCTTTCAGAACGAAGATAATGATTGATACATGACATACATGATGGGTTCAAAAAGTTTCCGGACTGATTTTATTAAAAAAACAACAAGAAGTGCTGTTGCGTTAGTATTCTTACCTATGGGTAGTTCACGCATTCATGTATCTATAGACATGAGAAGCTCTGTTATATGAAGCATCTATATGAAAAAATAGAGATACATTTTAGACCATCATCTACACACTGACACAGAACGCACAGCTTGAACAAAGTTGTGTGTTTTGAAAGAGTATCGATCATTCAAAATTTATGAATATATGATCGCAGTTTACAGCAATAATGCTCTGTTATATGCTACGATATTTGAATGAATTCATCGTTGCAAACACGAATAAAGAACTATTAAAGATTGTTCTAGATATGGTCCACATGTTATTTATATCGTATCAGGAAGTGTAGCATTTTTGTGAACTGAATTCAGTTCTATGTGTTTGATCGTTCGAAATACTCTGTATGGCACATTTGAAATACGAGCTGTGTCCGGTATTCGCCCAGATGCGACTCGATCCTCTTCGACCATCAGGCTTCCAAAACCTTTAATAATTAGATTATTTACATCCAAAAGTGTTAGCAATTCATGATAATTCTTCTTCAAAATGACCATCTCATTCAAAAGCTGATGTGATCATATGGGGAATCAATCAACATAAACTGCCCCCACACGTTCATACCTATTATATGACCCATGGTCTCATAGAACAAGAAATCTTATCACAGAACGATGGTCAATTTTCTTGATTTTTTGGCAGTGTGTAGAGAGTGGTCTAACATGTATCTCTATTTTTTCATATATATGCTTTGTACAACAGAGTTGCTCCTGTCTATAGATACATGAATGCATGAACTACCCATAGGTAAGAATACTAACACAACAACACTTCTTGTTGCTTTTTAATAAAAATCAGTCCAGGAACTTTTTGAACGCACCGTGTATTTTCTGAATATTTCTAGAAGTTGTTGATGAGAAAAATAGAACAGCAAAATGATTGGCATATGGAAATGTTACGGTTGGTAAACGATACAAAAATGCGAGGGATTTTGTGATTTTGATTCTGAATAAAAATATTTCAATTATCATAGATAAATTATTAATAAATGAAATTGTACATGTTTATGGAATTCTTAATACATTATTTGATGATGCAAAATCTGCACCTAACATTCGTAAAATGCACTCAATGGCTCTTTTAGATGTGAATAGAATTCAATATAAAATATATTCAAACCGTAAGGAAAAAAATTAGTTTATTTCTAATATAAGTTTTATGTTATTATACTGTTTCCTCATGTGACATATCTATAGTAACAAGTAGCGGGACGCAAACGTCGCTAAACCCTCTATTGAAAGGAGAATAAAATTCTTCTGTCTATAGCATATGTTGAATTGAGCAAAATCTAACGACCTCGATTGCGCAGATTCGATTATGGTTTACATGGAATGACTGACATCTATATAGTTTGTTTCGTTCATCTGTATATACAGTAAAAGCTCTATTAATGAACATCTCCATTTGAACAGATGTTTCAGTTCCCCCGATCGATTTTTGCTGTAAATAGACCCCCGCAAGATGAACACTTCCCAACTCTGAATATTGAACACTTTTTCGGTCATTTCTGTAGAAAAAACCTCTGTATAGTGAACATACACTGACCAATTACGCTTTTGTGTATGAAATAAGGAGATAAAAAACTAGACTGTACATAATAAAGCAATAATAAATCAAATTTGGACGGTCAATTCATCATAACACGCTTTGTCGTATGTATGGAACAAACAGAACAATGAAAATGAATAGTCCGCGATGAGTTAATCGATTCTATGTGAGAGAATAACGCACATTTCTACTTTCAATTGTAACATGGCGACAAAGCACACTAGCCTTATCTGAAAAAGTGTAATTAATTCGTGAAAATAAAATGAACACTTCTTATCGTACACCTGCTGAGAATTACAAGATCTCGATCGGCAGTGTGTCAAATATTATCAAGCGCAAGGCAGAATACGTCGAAAGTTACGAACAAAATGAAAAATCAACAAAGAAACGCAACTTTCGAGATGAATTTAATCAACAACAGATATTACTATAAAAGGTGTACAGTTATCATTTGTGTATACTAACCATGTACTGTATACATATATTAAAATATATACAGTGAAACCTCCATAAGATGAACACCTCCTTTAATGAACACTTTTTGAACAGTCCCGTTAGTGTTCATCTTAGAGAGGTTTCACTGTATATATTTTTTTTCTCTTTCGTTCTGTATCCACATGTTTTTTTTCTTGCGTTCTACAAGCAATCATATGCTGATATATATATCTTCTTTCGTTCTGAGAAACGAACACACTAACAAACATTTGGTCGTTATAGCTCCTTGCAATAGAGGGAATTACTATGTGATTCCATTTTCGTAAGGCAACTGAACTACTGGAGTTGTACGACACAAGCTATCTTTGTGGGTCGAGTAGATTAGAAAAAAAATTATTTTCGTCCCAACAATTTGAAAGTTCTATGTTCTTAAGATTTGTCCATTGAAACGTCGAAAAAGACTGAATTTCGTTATGGGCAGTATGTTTAGTTTTTATTCAGTGCATTTATGTTTGTTAAAAAATGACCTAATATTCTTTAAGCTCGTCGAAACTGAACAACTTTCATTTTGAACATTCATTCGAATTTCATTTTGTTTCGTAGTAAAATGCTAAACTCTCACCCAACTCTAAAAAAACAATTATATTTTATGAGATTGCATGATGATCAATATCTTTTGAATAACTCAGGTCTGTCTAAAGGAAGCTCCATTAAATTTTTATTGGGAATAGATCTAAATAGTCTGTATTTATGGTAAAAATTTCAGCGAATTTTCATTCATCGTTGATAAAACACAGGTCTCACAATGTAAAAGAACATGAAATTTCGTGACGCATGGCTATATCGACATGCATTCGCGATTATAAATGAACCATTGTTTAATATATATTAAAGAAAAAAAATTAAAAGTTATATAATTAGTATTATTTATTATTTTCAAATGAAGAAGGTTAGAATTTTAGTGCAAAGGTTAATTTAAGAAAAATCAGTCTTTTATGTCAGAATGAATACCAGGAAATCATTTAGGCAGACATTGCGCATGTCTGAAGGTTAGCGTTCCAATTTTGTTGAATAAGATACTTCAAACCACCAGCAACTATGTTGTAGTAAGCTCCGTTTTGGAGTTGAGATACACTTCCAAATGTCCAGGCACTAAAATTATAAAATCAATTACATTGTTAATAGATCTGTGCTCCAGAAATAAATTAGACAATTAATGTTGCAATTTGTTTCAAATATTATGACAAGAATATTTATCTATTGTAACAAGATCAAACTTGTCTATCAGAACACACATTTTTATTTACTTAGGGCACACCAAAAGTACGGGCAGTGACACTTTAATACCGTATAGTAGGCTTAAATAAATTTCTTTCTATATAGTCTGATAGAGGAAAAAAAGCTCTATCTTTCTATGCTATTTGATCGTACTTCAACTAATATCAAAATATTAAATTATCTATAAAACCTATTTCGGCTGGTTATATACTGGTTGTACAGGGTTGCCAAAAATGATTTTCCATGGGGCGATCAGAAATCTTTTTTGTCTGTCGAACTTTGTAGAGCTCTCTTTGCTGATCATTTTGGTAAAAAAATCTTTTGAGCGTGATCAATAAATAACGGCGCTAGGGTCAAAATACTGAAAATTTCAAAA
>CAJNSZ010003237.1:0-11792 GCA_905329745.1 Rotaria sp. Silwood2
GAGTATAAAGAGGTAAGGAAATAATGGAATAAGGTAAAAAGGGAGATGCAACGAGAGAGTATGGATATAACGCACTAAGACTGTAAGGGTGAGTGCTCTTTAAGAGCGATAAAGGGAAACGCTATCAGGATGTGAAGCGATTAGATGGTAAGACTAGAGTTTTGAGAGCGTATGTTAAAGAAAAAGTATTGCCGTGCAGTATGCACGGGTTCTCGCTAGTTTGAGAATACAGCATACTAGTAATTTATACAAATGCCGCATTCACTTCACTTAAGATACCTAAAAACTGATTCATAATGTTGCTCGACAACCAGGGTTGTTGCTGTTTTTTTTCTTATTCTGTATTGCCTGTTTGTGTATATGAATTACACCACATTTTGACATTCTTAAAGTACACATGTAAGAAGCGATAAAGCAAAGCTATTACTTGTTTTTTTTTCGTTCTCATTTCTCTTCTCTACCACCGACATCGTTATACTTTTCAAAATAATGTCAACTGAAACCATACCGTTAAAACGTATTACTTTATATAAAAATGATTTAGGGTATTTTGAACGAACAATCTCATGTTCAAAATTACAATCACATATTCGTGTTGCTAAGAAGCATAAGAAATTAGTAATAGATACATTATGTACAACAGCTAGTACAGTAACATTTGATACAGAGGAACATGATAAATATGTTGTCGAAAATACAATTGAGCAATATTTTAACTTCAATGATTTGTCATCATCAACTTCATTGGCTAGTTTTCTTAAAACATGTATTGGAACTGAACTAATATTATTTATTCGAGGTGAAGATAAAGAATAAGCAAGTAAATTGGTAATGCTTGATGAAATGAAAACATTATTAAGTCCGAATTCAACTGTAACAACACAGCATTATATTCTTCAAATTTTGAATAAAGATGGATTTATTCGTCATTTTGATTGTAAGTAATAAAAAAAGGAAACTGAATTTTTACAAATAAAATATAATTAAAATCTATTTATTTTAATTAGTTGCTTCTATTCATAGCATTAAACTTAATGATGTATATTTACAAGCACAACTCGATAAAGTCCTAACAAAAACATTAGATAGTCATAAACCATCATTAAATACAGACTTAAATTATGTTCAAATTTTTTTTCATAGTGATAATTTATTAACATCTCCGAAATTGGCTATTACAAATACAAATATTATTGATGAATCAAATACACTCAAAGTATCATATTGTTATCCAACAAAAGAATGGCGCTGTTTATACCGATGTGAAATTGATTCATCGTTATCAAATAGTAATGGTTCAACAGTTGATCTAACTTTATTTGGTTCAATTAATAATCCAACAGATGAAGATTGGTCTCAAGTTGAACTCATACTTGTTGCTAATGAACTTGAAATTTTGAATAATAATAAAGCAACACTTATGACTTCTATTGTTCGTGAAGAAGCCGAAGGTAATGATCGAAGCTCATCAGGTAGTATGCAAATTTTCATCAAAACATTGACGGGTAAAACAATTACGATAGACGTGTGTATACAGAAGAATTTATTGATTGATTATCTATTACGTTTTTTTTGCCAATAACAGATCGATCCATCGGATAGAATTGAAAAAGTAAAGTCTAAAATTCAAGATAAAGAAGGTATTCCTCCAGATCAACAACGTCTAGTATTTGCTGGGAAACAATTAGAAGATGGAAGAACATTAGCTGATTATAATATTCAAAAAGGTAATTATGGATATTAAAATAATAATAAATAAGTTCCATATGTTTGTTTTTTATATAGAGTCTACTTTACATTTGGTACTTCGATTACGTGGTAGTCTAGGCGATGAATGTGAATCAATACATATAAAAAAGAAAAGATCCATTAATAATAAGAGTGTTGTTATTGATGATGATGAAAGATATGAATCGATTGATTCAAGTCAAATGAGTGGTCTCAGTGAAAATGTTGTTTATAAAATTAATACACCAGTTACAATTCGATCACATGAAAGTATTCTAGTAACAATTAATAAATGGCAAATGGATGCACAATTAGTACTTTATTATGATCCGAAAATGAATGATTTAAATGCAATCAAAGCTGTTCATTTAAGAAATAGTAGTGATGTTGTATTAGCACCAGGAAGTATTGCTGTTTTGGATAATGGACGTTTTGTTGCTCAAGGTGCATTTACACCAATGTTGCCAAACGATGATCAATTGATTAAGTATATTTAAAGAAAATATTTTCTGTGTATTGTTTCTTTTTGATTTTCTAATTTTCATATCTTATAGTTATGGTTTTGATTCGACCGTATCGATTCTTCGTACAACTCCAATAGCACTTCAAGAAGTTCATACAGAAAGTGTTGATATTATTTACACTGAATTTGATAAAATCAATACAAATGTTGTTCCAACTGGCATTGATCTTCAACAAATTTATCTAAAACGTACACGTTATTTAATTAAAAATAATTCTTTAGATCGACCTATAGCTAAGTTTTTTATTGATCATGTTGCTGATCGATCATTAGGTGGTTATGTTGTAACAACACAAAAGAACTGTATTAAATCAGTTATGGGTTTCAGCCGTTTTGAATTAAAACTTGAACCACAGCAAGAAATTGAACTTATTGTTGATGAACAAGCAAAATATAGTAAAAAGATTTTTGAAACATCGGCACTTGAATTATTCTTAGAAAAACAAGTTCCTGAGCTAATTCAATTGAAATTAATCGACGAGAAAACAGTTGAATTAATTCAAAAGATCATTACATATAAATATGTTCAACAAGTTCTTCAACATATGATTGACAGTTCAATAACAGATAGTCAAATTCGAACATGGACACCTAAACGTGATTTAATTCCAACATCATTATTTGATAAATCTGTTACTATTGTTGATACACAAATAGTTATACGTGAACTTGAAACAAAAATTAAATCAGGCGAAGCACATATTAAATCTATATTTGAAAATCAAGAACGTATTCGACAAAATATAAAATCATTAGAAAAAATTGATAAATCTGATTTAATGATACGTTATTTAAAAGATTTAAATACAGAAGAAGAGGATGTACAACAAACAAGACGTGAAATAAAAACAATGCAAGATGAACTTAATACAAAACAACGAGAATTAGAAGAAGAGCAAGCATTCCTTAAACATGAAGCAAAAGAGACACAGAAAAAATTTCACATGTAATTTTTCTTTTTTTTTGTTATGATTAGTAATAAACTAAACATAATTATTCAATTATAAAATAAGAAATTCTCATACTAGATCGACCGTAATAACAATCATCTCTTTCTAATCTACTGTGAATGTTGACTTGAACTAATCAAATAATTACATTTCTATATGTACACTTTTGATTGATTGTTTAATATCATTCTGTTAACATTTTATGACATGGGAAACATAGTATCAAAAGGATGTGGTTGCTAGTTAACAAAATGCTAACAGTGATACCCACCTATACGAATCCGTATTCACATCCTCTATATTTCGTTTGGCTATTCCGACACTATTGCTTTCGAGTAATGATAGCAGAAAATGTGGGTGGGGTGTAGATGTGAATGTTGTTGATATCATTCACTTGAACACTCATACCCCACACCGACATCGACACTCACACACCCACCCACACCCTGTTACATATTCAAAATCCAGACATTATTTTAATTAATTGAATTTCATTTAACCGATCCTAATTCAATGTATCTTTTATATCTACGTAGATGTGAACATACCTATGATAGAGTAGCTGCTTGTTTTGAGACGCTTATATGGATAAGAGCAATGTAATTTTTTGTCCACACCTCATTATGATTCTGAGTATTAGTTATAGTATTTTCTTTTTAAACGATTTTAATTACAACAAAACGAATAATAAATCTTAAAAAGAAACAAGCTTAAAACTTACAAATATTATTCATTTCATTGAAATACTATTAAATCCTGTGTAAAAAGTTTTCTTACAAAATTTTTATTTGATTTCTAATCATTTATATTTTGCAGGAGAAAATCAAAAGTAGTTTAAGAGAAAGAGAACTTCCTGCTCTTTCTGTATATGTATTCAGAATAAAATTCTGACTTCAATGTGACTCACCAAGGACAAATATTTATTGAGTACCAAAAAGAACATCTCTACGAAACGTTACTTCCTAAAGTATTGATACACATGTTTGTTGATTTTTTAGTCATACAAATGTCATCGAAAAGAATCGAATGTAGCCGATTAGAATGAGAATTAAATGCTCCTTCCAAATAGATCTCTAGAATTTTGCTTTGATCCTCATCTAGTGAGCTGCAAGCAAATATCTGAATAAATAAAAATGTCTTTTGCAATATGGTAAGCGCACTTTTTACTTCCTATTCTTAATATCTCTATAAAGTATTCCGGGATTGTTTCCAAAATCTGCAGTTGTAGAAAATTTAATATCCTACGAAGTTATGGGGTTGTAGTAAGATAGAATTCAAAAGAGTTAAAAGTTATAAATATTTTCCGAAATGTTATTTTTCATATGAGACGACAGTTCTCAAAATAATCCTTTTTACTGTATTTGTCAATTTTAAATGCAGTACACGTTGGTAGTTTGCAATAATGTGTTATGAGCGAAGTAAATTGAGCATTTTGTAAAGTAAGCTTTGTTCAGCAGACTGACTCGTAAAAAGGCTTTCCTGTAATGTGGACTGAATCATTTTCAATCAATAATGCAAAATGAACTGCATAAACTATTCTGTACAAACGTTGTTTGTTATTCCCACCAAATATTTGCTATTAATGAATCAACTTCCAGTGGGAATAAAATTTTGAATATATATTTAGAAAGAGCAGGAAATTCTCTTTGTAGTGGTCTACTTTTGATTTTCTTTTGCAAATTATAAATGATTGAAAATCACACAAAACTTTTGTACAAAATCTTTTTACACAGGGATTATTTATATGTATTAGATTACAAGTAACGTTCATCGGTTCGACTCACTTGACCCTCGACTGTATTAGACAGAAGTATACAAGCCTCATCCATGGGCACCCAGTTATGAAACAGCTGATTAAGCGAGAACTTATCATATATGTCGGATTGACTGAATTTTCAGGCTGAAAAATCAAATTGGTTGAAAGTTCAATATTAAAAGCACGAGCATCGAACACTTAGCCAACGTTTTTTATGATATTTCACCTTTCACTCTGACCAAAACACACAAAAATTTATTTTAATTCATATAACCCTTCCTACACTCGAGACAAAAGTATTTTCTCAAAAAAACCTTTTCTCCTGGACCCAAAAAATTCAATTCGAAATTTCGAGAAACTGACCTCAGAGCCGGCTTCTCCGACCTTGATTTGCTTTCGTCAACCTTTATAAGATATCGTTATTTTCTCAAAAAACCCTTTCCTCAACCTAACAAGTTCATTTCAAAATTTAAGAAACCGACTTCAGATTCGGATTCTCCGACTCTGATTTACTTTCGTCAACCTTTATAAGAAAAATTCATGTTTTTAATGTTTTTTGACCTTGTGTTATTTTGACCTTGACACAAAGCCACATACAAACTATTTTTTTTCATATGACCCTCCCTACAGTCGAGGGAATAATATCTTTCGAATTATTAGCTGATGAAGTTGCCAATCATAATACTGTGAAACAAATTTCTTTTTTCTGTAGATTTATATTTTTTTGAAATAAATTCGTGAGTCATATGTTCTATATTGGATGATTGTAAGTAAATTAATAATGATAGTTCATTATTTTTCATGTTATAATTGAAGTCGACAATATAATTTTACTCATGAATGTAACAATAACCTACTTCCAATTACCTACATACAGTGAAAATTATCGAAAAAAATCTAAAACTTAGTGAAGCTTATTTTATGGCTGTGGAATGTTGTTGCATATGAATGATAGACCCATATTCAAGACCTTATTGTGTTCAACGAGTGTGTAAATGCGAGAAGTCATCTTATGTTACACCACTCGCAGACGCTTATGTACACAATATTCATACCCACACGTTAGCCTTCATTTTTTTCTGTTGTTACCAGAAACAAAAGAATATCCTTCTGAAAGAGTTGAAGAATATCAAGTAATATATGAGATAAGATGTGCGACGTCATAACACAAGTCAATATACACAAGCAGAACAAACGAACATTGAAATAAATACTAGGATAGTAATTTGTGCAATTACGTCTTTTTCTCTCGTTCGGTGTTCTTTATCATACTTTGAGTGCAAACTGTCAGGTAAAGTTTGTCGATAAGTATAGAAAAAACAACTTAGACCTTGTAGAACACTCGATAACAAAGACAGAATACATCGTCTACATAAATAAATATAAATAATCCCTTTTGTGTCACCACAGCTTGTCGCGTTCGTGATCATTAAGCAAGTGACGATCTGTATTTAATATTAATGAACGAAAAAGCAAACCGAAAGCCTACATGCCAGTAATAAATGACTATTCACGCAAAATATTGTCACTGCAAAGTCCTCAATCAAGACAATTTATGACTCAAAACTTTTCATTTATCTGGGTTCAAAGTGGCTGGGATGAAAAAACGATGATTTGTCAAACTATACTCAAGCAATTGTGCATTTTTGTCAATGAGGTGACAATCTGTAAGGATTCAGCACATTGCATTCAGTGCCTGAGTGACATAAACGACGAAAAAGCCATTGTCATCTCCTCTCGGGATTTCGGTCAACATCTGGTGCCACAGATACATGATATGCAAAAAGTCTATGCCATTTACATTTTCTGTGGCAATAAAACAAAGCATAAACAATGGGCAAAAGAATGGGCAAAGATTAAAGGTGTTTTCACCTCAATCACATCCGTATGTGAGTCCTTGAAAAATATCACCAATCAAGTCTATCATGACACAATACCAATAAGCTACTTCTCGAAACAAACACTAGAAAAAGCAGCAGCAGGGTGTGGATGTGAATGAAATATAAATACAAGTACAACCACACCCACACCCTACTTAACTAATAAAATTGGTTTTTTCCCTCGGATCCGCTACTCGTTCCGTTTCTCGAAACCCAATCAGATCTCTTCAGCTAGCCGGTTTCTATCAGATCTGATTGGATCCAGTATCGGATTCATTCTCCTGGGTGAATAGTTTGATATTATTAAGGTCATCTTGTAGATCTGACCAAATCCATATGTATTTCACTGAAATGGAACAGCCACGAATAGAACCATATCAGTATATTATTATACCTTCTTTGCTATATTATACACACCTTTATAATTAGAGGACAGTTGATTCATTAGAAGCAATAATATTAGCTACTTTCAGATAACTTTGTTCACTTGGCATTTCAGTTTTTATTGGTTTATCCATTTTTATTGTGACACGGAATGGATTATTATCGGTCGAGATACTTTCGAATAAAAAAAGAGAGTGAAAGTTGTGAGATCATAAAAGCCAGCATGCGATTTGAAGGTAAAAGGTATTCATACAATATATCTACATTACCTTATTTTCATTCATAGAAAAGTTCACCACAATTCATGATTTATGCCCTGATGTTTTGGAACAAATATTTCAGTATTTTGAAAGGACCCTGCCGGATAAGATCGTAAATCTGCCACCCCCCCTATGTCTCACTTTCAATAGGTTAGAAAGATAGAGCATGAAATTCTACATATCTCAGTGTATTTATTTTGCTTTTTGTTGAATACAAAAAACAATTTCAAAGACAAAAATATCTTGGGGGTATGTCACTTTTGGGTATTTCGAACAATAACTATGGTACCCATAGCATTTTCTTTTGTAAATCTAATACGAGGACTGATAGTGTAGATCAACGCAGTTTTTCATCCTCTACAAAATGATATATTGATCATGTTTACTGAAGTTTCTTTCTTAGATTATGCAGGGTCAAACAGGTAGCATAGGTATGATTTTTATCTTAAATAGGCAACTTTGGTGGAGTATTATTGCATTTAAAAATCAAATTGGACAAACATTTCACTATGATCAAAAACTTCTCCGGCTCACGCTCTATCGATCTATGTGGTTTTCGGAAAAATTAAAGCAGCTCCGAAGTTCATTTTCCTCAATACTTTGTAAAAAAGTCACCGTTTTGAGATATTATACAGTCAATGTCGACCTTAAATCTTAATCCTATTTCAACTTCAGAGCAAAACGAATATCATATTCGAGATCAGCACTAAAAACTACGCCATATCATATAGTTTTTAGCGCAATTAATTTTTTTAGGATGTGGATGTGAGTGTGGATGTGTGGTGTGGGTGTAGGGTATGGATGTCAGTGGGTGTGGGTGTGGGTGTGGGGTTGTGGCTGGATGCGGCTGTGGCTGTGGCTGCTGAAGTCGGTGAAACAAAAAGAGGGTGTGCGGATGTGGGTGGGTGTGAGTCTGGATCTGGGTGTTGGTATTACTTGAAAGGACACGTTACAAGCACACCCACACCAACACCCACACACCCTCTCTAATAAAAAAATGATTTCGGTGTCTATGATTCTACTATTTTTAATTAAATGTATTCACCGAGTCACAAAAAATCGTAATGAAACATCAATATTTTTTTTTCGGATATCGATGTGGGGTATATAAAAATACATAAATAATTTATTCTTATGGTTCTTTGAATATTACCTTCCTGTCAATCCATCATTTTTCGAAACCAGTCGGCTTTTTGATAAGTTTAAAGAAATATTGAATGAATCTAGCTCCTTTTTTTTTATCTTTCATCCTTGGTTCACATTGTAATTTGATAGGCTGGAGATGTGTTGATGCTGCATAAGTCAGTGCTTAATTTGAAATGTGAAATGGATTTTCATGATTTTCATATTGTTTATTAGTTGAGTCTTTGGTATCATCTATTCTACTCTAACGTTGTTGAAATATTCTGTTTTCCATGATATTTGGGTTTGAATTGGTAAATGTCCTGCTGTTAATTCTTAACACTTGGTCATTTCTTGAGTAATTATTTCGTCTTCGGTATCTTGAGATTTTTCGTTGATGATTATAGTTCCCATTATCATCATTTACAAGAGGGTGTGGGTGTCTGAATGAAAAGAAGTTATACAATCACCCCATACCGACACCCAGGTAGACGACTAGCATCACGCTGCTCTTTAATATTAACAGCTACTGGACGACTTTATTATTGCTAGAATGATTAGCTTGTGTTTTTTACTGCTCCAATATAATTTACATGAACTAAGTAAAGAAGAGATCTGCGTAAAATTAATAGTATTTCAGCCAAGTTTCCTCGACCGAGAAATATCTATTTTTTGAACATAAAAATTTTGTATTAATTCACTGAAAGCATCAGAACCTGGTCTGTCAGGTCTCTCAAAATGTAACTCTAAGATTTGGAAATCCATATAATGAATTGGATCTTCTCAATCCTTACACTCTTTGGTAAAGTTTTATAGGAATATCGTTATTTACCGAAAACAGATTTCCTGCAACTCAAGAAAAAGTTGAATGAAACAGTGTTATCCTCATGACAACCAATTATCCTCTTGTCGTAAAGGAAATAATGTGTTAACAGGAATAAAATAGACTTAATATTAGGACTCCTTTCCATGATTATTCATTTTACGCAGTGAATATTCAAACTCCATCACATTTCTAATACATGATTAGGCTGCTGCGAAAGCGTTTTACTTAAATTTTAGCCGTATCCTATGAAATTTCAGGCAGATATGCATCAAACAAAGATCAATACTAGGTCGTTTCGTCTGCGAATATTATTTTTGGCTCTCCTTTTATATATATTCCACTGTTTTGTTTGAAAGAGCATGTCAGAATGCTACATCTATTGAAGGGTTGTTTTCAGTTTGTTTTTATTTTGCAGGAGACATGGAATCACAATTTCGATATTCCACAAACCTTCACAAATTTGGAATTTATGAAACCATTGCTAGAGTATTGACTTTCCGATTCCGCGTCTCCTGAAAAAAAAATGAAAAGAGCTCTTTAACACGCGCTAGAATCCGGCATGTTCTCTCAAAAGGAAAAAGTACAACATGTAGAAATAAAGAGCCAGAAATACGATTCGCATAAGAAACGAGTTGCTCTTGATCTTTATTGGATGCTTATCAGTCGAAAATCTCATGGCATATGGCTAAAAATTTTCATCAAAATTTCTTCACAAATAGTCTAAATATATTGCACGTGATTTGAATATACAGGGCATAAATTCAATCATGTGAGGAGAGGCACACGAACGGTCCAGTGACCCGTGAACGACTTATATTACCGAATTAAGTGATGCTTTCCACTCCCTCTTAATTGATATTAATCGTTAAGTAAACGTACTTGAAGTGGAGGTTACTTAATTTACGTTGAAAAATTTTCATCTCAAATGCCATATTTCTTTCGGCAAATTGTAAACAACTCTAAACAGTTCAGCAGAAAGGAGATAAAATTGCTGCGCAAAGTAAAGCAATCTTTATTGGCCTAGCAATAAACTACGCATGCGACAACTTGAAGTCTGAAACCAGCGATTTAGTATCTAAAATGAATTTAAATGTGAATGTAAATAGCTAAAGAAAAGAACAAAATCAGTTCATTTGTGCTTCACATTGGTGAACGCCTGTCTGTATCATACATAGTTGAGACAAGAAAAAGCTAAGTTTGGTGCGATACTCCTCGAATAATGAAAGTTTCAGAAAGTATGCAACAACATTTTCAACTTGAAAAACCAACGTTGGTTTTACACGAAACTTAGTAGATTTCAAAATCTTATAACAGTTTCAGTTCTTTGTCCTATACTTTATGACGTATAGTAAAATAACACGAAACCTTATAAGTTCCGTAATATAACTTTTTTTGGCAGTGTGGCAATGTTTGAAAAGATCGAAAATCTCACATAAAAGCAATTTTCATTATTAATGAAAAGAAACAATAAACTGAACAGTTTGTGATTTGAAAATTAATAAGGCTTCCTGTATTGTTGCTTAAACCATAAATGTATTATTAGAACATTTAGAAAACAAATTCTAAGAATCCTATAGTCTATCAGATGCATATCATTAACTTCTTTCTTCAATTCAAAGATTAAATTCTAACAGAAGAAAAGACGTCCTCGACTAAAATGGGGAATTATAAATTGAAAAATATTTTTTGATAGATTTCTTGTTTATGAAAGGAAATCTTTCAAGTTAACGCTGATCCAATGTGAATTAGAGTGAACAAATTCAAATCGATATTTCCCGCATTGGTTCGTAGTTTTTTCAAAATAGATCAAACTGAGATTTAACGATTTCAAAGTTTAAAAGCCAATCCATTAGTGAGGATTCCAACTAGAACAATGTTCGAACTGAGTGAAAGAGCATTTTTTATAACCCTATGTGCCATATTTTTTTAGTCTAATCATTTATGTGTATCATTTTGGAAAAATATTTATTAGGTAATTTGTTTCTTTTATATTGTGTCACTCTTGGATATAATTATAACGGAGCACTCACAATAAAAAACTTGAAATTCTGTTATAGATTAATAGAGAAGCAAAATTTTTAAAGGAAAATTGTTAATGAAGAGTTCCGTTAAAATAGAAGGTGAATATTAGATACAAAGAGAAGTAATATATATAATTGATATTGTTCAGTCCGAATGTCTTGTTTAATTATTGTTGTTTTCTGTTGGTCGTACCTTATTCTGGTTTGTTATAGCACCTTTTTGGGTTCGAGTAGAATATGTTGCTGTGATTGCTCGCTGCGGTTCTTCATGATTGAATACTATTCTGTTTAAGCTTTGCCGTAAAGATTTTGACGAACATAAATAAATATAAAAATCTCCAA
>CAJNSZ010003238.1:0-10195 GCA_905329745.1 Rotaria sp. Silwood2
CTAGGGCTGTACCGAGACCGAGACTAAACCAAGAGTCTTAGTCTCGATTAGTTCTTGTCGCACTCTCACACAATGTTGGTATCAAGGAGGTAAAAATAGCAGTCGTAGGATCTCAGAATAGATTAGGGGTAAAAGAAAATCATGCAGAAACGTGTTTTCCTGAAAATATCACGAAAAAACATTTGGTTAAATGGATGAATGAAAAACAATGGAGAAATTGAATTTGTAAGAAGAAAATTCATGAGAGGCTATTCTGCTGATCGACACCGAGTTCAAGACATGAGGACTGGTACTGATATCGCGACTGACTAAGATTCAGACCGAGACCGAGAGATCCGAGCTCGATACATGCCTAGATGCTACTATGAAATATTATCGTTCATTTCAATGGAGACCTGTAACACTCGACAAGTTATAAAAAAATATTTCAATTAGCTAACAATTTTTTGTTTTTTATGGCAGAGACTTATTCGCCACAATGAATCAGTTGACATAAATTTATAGTAAAAGTTTAAGATCGATTAACAATTGTTTGATGTAATTAGAGGAGTAAATATATTTTAACTTACTGTATTTGATTGTAAACGAGAAAAGGAATACTTTGAAGATGCCATATAACAACACAAACAGCAGAAATTCGATAAGCATTTTTAATATTACTCAATTGTCGTAAGCGAACATGACGTGATGTTACTAGAAATTGATCTATAGTTGCTAAACATTCACATGTTAATGCTATATTAGGATAAGTTGCAACAATAAATTGACGAATTTTACACCAAGCAAGAGATGAACTTGTTAAATCATTATTAAAACCAACACTTATAATTCGCGTTGTTATCGCAAGTGTTAGTTGAATAAAATTTGCAATAACTGCACCTAATAGATAAAATGTTGCTGGTGTTTCACGATACGAACGTACCGTTGAAAATATATATATATTTAAAATATCACCTAATATTCCTAAAATTAATACTGTCATACCAAAGTATTGTGCATATAATACTGCTATATATCTCCATGATACCATTTTTATATTTTAAAGATCTTTCAAATAAATATTACTTTATCTGGAACAAAATAATTTGTTAAGATGGAATATACGTTTTGTCGGGTACTGAAAAGAAAAGAAATGAAAAAGAAAAAAAAAATAGTAAATACATCTATATATCCTGTTGAGCTTGACTTCTATACTCAAGTAGTCGATAATGAATAACTAATGCAAAAATGACCCGTTATCTAGAGTCATGTCTTAGACTTCGAAGACGTATTATTTTTCCAAAGAAGAGATCGAATAAAGTGGCTTGATAAGTTTGAGATCCGATGTCACACAGTTTTCTATGCGTCGTCCTTTTCTCAAGACTACTCAACCGAGTTTAAAAAATCGATAAAAAGTACGAATTCTGTTGTTGTTCATTAAAAAATGCATTCATTCACGGTGATCGTCACCCAGATGAATTATTCCTGGTCATGAACGGCTCTTTGTCATTAACAACCAGTAAAACACATAGCAATACGTCGACTGTGAACGACGTCCTAATAATAACGGAAGACACCACATTCACTTAGTGTAGTGGGCTAATTAAATGAATGATCATCGTTTTCGGTCGCATTTGTTGGTAAATAGTCGTTAACAGCAACAACTACCTGTATTCGCTCAAAAGAATGAACTACCACCCAAGCTGAGAAGAATCTAAACGTTTCATTACCGAGTATAGATGTAAGATTGTATCTAGGAAGAAAAAGCAGGAATTTCGTACTTCATCATACTCCAAGAGTACTGGAAAATTATCCGCTAGAACTTCTTAACTGATAGTTTAACTCTACTATGACTACATATCAGGAGAAAATAAGTTTGAGTTAAATTCTATGTTATTATATCACTTCTGTGACACAAATTTATACAGAATTAGCTTCAGCTAATATATTCCAGATTTCAATGAATAATGGACTTCAGATATCTTGGATATATGCTTCAAGTACGTTAAAACATCTAATTTTTGTTTTCATCTTCTTAAAGTATAGTCATAGCTCCTACTCATAAGCAGAGAGTTGTAAAAGTATAATCATGCAGGTATAATTATAAGAATTTACGCTTAACGATAAAGTAAGAGTAGTAAAATCATTATTCTCTAGGTATGGGTATAATTATAAGGGTATAGAGATAGGAATATATTTATAGAGATTAGATATGAGAGTGCAGTTGTAAGAGTTTAGATGTACTGGTATACAAATAAAAGTATGGAGATAAGGGTGCTCTCTGAAAAAAGTGCCATACTAAACTTTTTAAGGTTCTAGATTTCGGTACCATTTTCTGACCATTTTACGTTCAAGCCAAAGTAGCTGGGGCCTATTTAGATTCTGCAGTTTAATGGCTCACACCTTTTTAACTCCAAGAGCTTTCGCCTAAAACTTAAATTGGTATATAAAATGATATAGAAATCTAGAGCTCTAAAGGTTCAGTCGGGCAACTTTCTTTTAGAGGATAAAGATTGAAGAGCATAATCATAGGGTTCGAATAATATGAGTGTAATGTATGCAGCTCTTCATGCATTAAAATGTATTTCACAAGATAATGTGCGCAATAGCATGATAATGCAACCTATTTCATGCATAACAATGTGTTAATACAAAAAATGCATTAGAATGCGTGAAATGGGAAGGTTTCTTGATTTTTTTTCATCCGAATTTAGTGTGAAGACGAATGAAATTTTAACAATAAAAGTAGATAACAATCTTTTTTCAACTAACAGATGATTGATAACATATAAAGGTTGTAAAACTATTGATTCTAAACGATTTTTGTTCTTACAATTATTCCAGTTCATCAATAGTGTAATTCTTCTTCAAATGTTCGTCTATCGATGATTAATGAAATGCAAGACATTTTTATCATATTCATTATCTTGTTTACTATAATATATAAAAATTAACTCAAATGCATACATAGATATGCGAGACTTTATACTATTCAATTAGATGAGTCACAAACAAATGATTTATAAAGATTTCAAAACAAACAATTAAAAGTATTCCTTTTTTTAAGAGAAATTATTTTTAGATTCTTTTTATATTTGTACTTCTTTTTTATAGCAAAAATTAAAATATAGGTCAATTTAAACCTCTGTTTTTCCTTAATGGAAAATTTCAAAGTTCTCTAAATAAACTATTATTTCCGTTTACAAATATTTTGCATTACTATGAAAATTATTATTATTCTTATCATCTTTCAAAAATCATAACCATCGTATAAATAATAACAAAAGACACTTATAAATAGAAAATAAACATAGACTTCCAGTTTTTGTAAAATAGATTTCAATAAATTTTGAATTTGTGTGTGTGCACATTGGTTATAAAAGAAAAATGTATCTCTATGCTATTATTCTTTGATTAGATTGAAATATGTCTGTCGAATTTAACAAAAGAAGTGGAAATACGAAGACTTCATTAAATCAGTCATACATCTTAATTGTCTGCTCATTTTTATCATTCTTTTCTTCACAATTTATTTTTAAAATGAATGGAATTCGTACTATGAAATGTACATCATGAGTTTTTCTTCGAAATTAAGAATAAGCGATAATGTATATATTTTTTTTCAAAGAACTCTTTTGGTTTTCTCTTCTTATTACATTTACTCTTTTGTTTGTAATTAGTAAGACAAATGTGCGTCAATGCACTATTTTTAGCATGTGAATTAATGAGTTGTAAAGCTTTCAGAAGACATAATTAAAAGGATTGTAGTCCGTTTCTTTTCAAGCAAGAAAATATATTTGCTCTTTTGTAATTATATTCTAACGTGCTAAAAGTATTTTTTCAAAGGATCATTTCGATAATAGTAACCTAGTTATCTGTAATCTTTCGGCATAATCTTTGAAATGCTTTGATGTAACTATTGTAACGGAGATATCAACGTAATGGTATGATAATAGAACAAAACAAAAGAATAATCGCCTTTCGTAAAAGACCGAACATTGCGTCTTCTACTTTTTGGGCAGCTGTACTAGCACTATATTGGAAAGGGTGTTCTCTATTCGTTTTATTACCGAGGGAGAACACTTCGGATGTAACGGTAACAATTAACATTTTAGACCATAAGAGTATTTGTAAAAGATTGAAAGATAAAATCGATAGCTTCAGATAAGATATTTGAGATATCATTTCCAAAATAGAATGAATTAATCAATAATGAATATGTAATGCAGCAAAAATGTTAAAACCTTTAAATATTAAGCTGAATATTTAAAAGATATCGATCGACATATATCAAATACTAAGTGAAACTGAATGACGCAACTGAATAATCAAAAAAGACTTGGTTTCCTGGCTGAGAAGTATTCGTATTTCTAAATGGCAGACTGACGTTCAAAACCTTCAGTGAAGCCAATTGTGTCATTGTAGTTGAATCAACAAAATCAATCATCGTTAGTAGATCCTGTATACATGCGCAATCATTCCATTCACTTGGAAATTGAGCTGAAATGTCCAGGAAAGGATTAAATGAAGTGGACAAGTATATTTCATAACGGAAACAATAAGCTTAATAATATGTCAACTTAATAGAATTATATACAATGTTCGTATTTTTCCTGTGATTGATGTTAAGTGAGAAGCCACATCGAGTGGTGTTGCAGCATCTAATTGAGCAGGAATTATAATTTCAGATGAATTAGCAAGACAATAACGATATTAATCTAATAAATATTTTGGCCATGCTTGTCTTAATACAACTAGATTAGAATGAAGATATGGAGTGAGTAGTGTAGCATTTTGCCAAGTATTTAATATTTGTTGATCTGTCAGATTGATTGAAATATAACCAAAGTTCAGAAAAAGCAATTCCATAATATAGAGCGTATGAATTGAGTCTTGATGCATTGGGATCACTTGACGAAGAAGATGATAAACTTTGAACATGGAAAAAGAAATAAAAAAGTGGCTACCTCTTCTTTATTGCAACGATTAAGTCAAAGTTGGGTGTGGGTAAGCAGATAACTCGCACCCACACACCCCACATTCACATCGGCCCACACTCATACCCTTCTATTATTTTCCTCTTTTGTTGATAAAACCTACGAACTCCGGGTAAAAGTATGGGAGAATGGTCATCTTTCTCATGCGTATCGATACGTATCTATGATCAACGTCTTCAAGATATTCGGAATACGTGAATCGTATACATTTAGAAGCCACGGACCTATTTGTTCTTTTTTTTTGTTGTATTGTTAATATTCCAATGAATCTGAATCAATCTTGGGATCGTTTACAAATGAACTATAACTTAATCGGTTATAAATCATTTATATGGAAGATTGTCACATACATTGCATCATGTTCTCGAACGAACTATTGGCACACTAGAAATGATATTATACATTAAATTTGCTGTTTAACGACAATCTCACTACTGAAAGCATTATCCATATCGTTTTCAATCGTTTAATATCGAAGTGCTCTAATACATAGTTAAATAATGTAGGGTTGCATCAAGCGAGTTTTCAAGCCCAACATAAAAATCAATATATATATATATATATTGAAAAGATTGAGCAAATCTACAATCTGAATCTAGCAGCATCCAATAGAAGGGTTATATCAATATGTGATGTTGTTGGATATCTCGATTTGGAAAGAGATTCATATGAATACCATCAATTTAACAACCAGAATTGATCCTTCGATGCATCGAGTTTCTATGCTCCTTATATATCTTACGTATTGATTGATCTCGTCACATGTTCCCTGTTCATGAATTCTCGCCTATCTACCATCGTTTACTCTGCAATTTTCTCATTCGCGAACAAATGAGAAAAGCAGATATTATGGTTTTAGAAAACTTGGATATCATGATCTGCTGTTTATAATGTACGACTAATATTTCATCATGTTTATTATAATTTTACAGGAAAAGTCTGAGGAAATTCTTCGCCGATTTTATAAAAATGCACCGTTCACTATTATCCCTATTGACATTATTATTCAAGTAGCATTGTATGGCATTGTGCTTGGAAATAGTAATGGCAGTCGATAAATTGATTTTTCTATACACACATACAGTCGTTATTTCAGTTCCGCACATTGGCTACATCAAAGGTTGATGGCTGTGAGTGATCAATATCGAAATAAGTATGCTGAAGTTATTTCTTGAATTGTGGTGACGAAAACATTTCGAACGCTTGTGTGTCTTATTAGTTGAGAACGACAAAAATAGTGGTGTCTTCAGCAAGAAACTCGACATCTTCTGGAACGTCTGTGTAGTGTATGACAATAATTGCTATTATTGTTACATTTATTTCATTTCTTATCTGGATGTGGGTGTGTTTGTATTGTTTTAGGTTCATCCACACCTACACCCCACCCACACACACCCACACACCCACACACCCACACCAACACCCAAGCTGTGCTTATTTCATATTTTTATTTCATTTCTTTTTTAAAATTGAGCATGAGTGCAAATAATTTATCATCAAATATCGAGTCTATGTCTTCAATCGATTCAACTGAACCTTCTAATATAAAATATAAACATCTTGTAACATTATTTTGAAATGATTCAATAAACCATGGACATTGAAATCAAAAAAGATTTTAAACCTTTATCCAAATTATTAGTTTTGTTTCCAGACATGATGCCAATCTTTGTTGTGACCTGAGAGAAGAGCAGGGCAAAGGGCAGGCAGGACAAAAAAAATGCCCTGTGAAGATCTTCAGTTCAAATATTGCATGCTATGCTAGTTGGTATACCAAAACTAGAGGTTTTATTTCTTGTTACGAACTTTAAATCTTTCTTATTTATTAAAATATCATCGATTTGCCTTTTTGTTCATTCAATGTATATCTACAATGTCTGTAAATTGACAAGACAAGCGAAAGATACTTGTTCGAAGTAATGATAGTTACTTTAATAAATAATTAATATCAATTCATATGTTTAGATTAGTGACATCGACATTGAGGACACAAAGGAAAATAACTATTCTAATATTCTAACAAAAAGAAATTGAAAACTACATAAGAGTTATCTTCGCATAAATCTGTGGGCTATTTTTACATCAAATACTAAAACATCACTTTGTGTTCGTCATATAAAACAGAGAGAGAGAGAGAAATAATCTCGTTTTTTTCTTTCAGTAATTCAATTTTTTGTTCATTCTTCATTTAGACGAGAAAAAAAGTATATCATTGCTGTCAATCTCAATTATTGACGATATCGGTCAAACAAACAAGACGAGTACATATATATATATATGTTCACATCGAAATGAGAAAAAAACATATATCGACCCATTGACAAATATGGAACATTTATCACTTAAGCTATCTGATTTACCAGATGAAATTCTTGTTCTCATCTTAAAAAAGTTGGATAATATTGAAGTACTCTATTCGTTGAGAGGTGTTAATAAACAACTCAATACAATCGCAAATGATTCAATTTTTGCAAGTTATTTACCGTTGTTTGTTTTCTTGGATGATTTCGCCTCTCCATTGCCTGATCCAATCCTTAATCGATTTTGTTCACATATTTTACTTGAAATTCATCATAAAATCAAATGGCTTGACCTTGAATCAACATCTATGGAGCGTATTCTGCTCGCTACAGATTATCCTTATTTGTGTGGACTTGGTTTATATGGTTTTGATGTAGAAAAAGCATTATCTCTTTTTACTAGTAAGTTATCTTATTTCTAGATAAATAAAATTTCAAGATTATTTATTTTATTATATTTATAATATGGTTGAGTAGATTATTCAGTAATCTAAATTAAAAATTTCTATGTTACATTATTAGTTTTAAATAAATTTAATAAATCAATAATAGAACATGATTAATTTGTTTCTCAAGACATTTTTATTTTTATTTAGACGACACTAGTTTTGCTTCTGTAAACAAAAGTCAACTATCGTCATTGGTGATCGATATAGATAAAAACAATAGAAAAATTTTACCAGGAGATATCGGTATAATTATATTTACACATATCTTTACTATGTTCACGAATTTAAAATATTTAAATTTTGGTCCTTCTTCCAAGGATTATCAACGATTGTCATTTCGTATGTCACCTCCAACTTGTTTTTCTTCAAGTTTATTAGAATTACATGTTCGTGTGGATCTTTTCTCTGATTGTCTTTATTTACTTGATGGACGTTTCAATCAACTTCATACATTTGATATTCATATTGTTTGCATTTTTTCTAACGATTTAATAATCAATACTGAGGTAAATTATTTATGATTAATATTGAGTTTATTAAAATAAATTGATTTTTATTTTATTTTCCAATAGAAACTATGTAAGTTAAGATGTTTTTCTCTACGTTCTGATATGCGTACACATTATTATGGTAACTTAATTCTTCCACTTCTACATCGAATGTTGAACTTAGAGAAACTTTATCTACAACTTGAAATTGATAGTTATAAAGAATTTATCGATGGAAATGATTTAAAAGAAAATATTATCAATTATATGTCACAATTAAATAAATTTACATTTAATATCCGTGTCGTTAAACATTCTCCTAATATAATGAATTTACCTTCGAATGAATATATTCAACATACATTCAAAGATTTTAAAGATAATCAAATTATTTCTTGTATTGATTATTTTCAAAAAAGAGGATACAGTTACTGTCATATTTATTCGTATCCATATAGAATGCATTATTATTTTAATATTACAAATAATTTTCCAGGTGGATTATTTGAATATGTTCGAAGAGTATCGTTATATGATGAACATCCATTTGAATATGAATTTTTTCTTCAAATTGCTCAATCATTTCCATTTATGAAAGATTTAAGTGTAATTAATGATAAACCACAGAGGAATAAATTATCTAGAAAATCAAAGAAAATCAACAATCAAAATTTATCAATTATCAAATATCCTTATCTTATTAACCTCAATCTATTTAAAGCTCATGATGATTATATCGAACAATTTCTGGTAGATACGGATATGTATTTGTCGAATAATACTGATCTTGCTGTACATTATGAAGCACTGAAAAGAGTTACAGAAAATTTTACAAGACATGCAACACGAATCAATTGTGCAAAACTGTATCATGTACATCTATATGGTGCATATGAAATTACTAAACATCTAGCAGACTATTTACCTCATGCAATAATATCTTGTTTATTGTAAATGATTATTAAAATAAAAAAAATAAAAGAAAATTAATTGATTTATATAGATTAAAGGCATTACAATGGAGAGAAAAGAGCTTATTTGCACATGTTTAAATAAAAACATCCGTTTTGAGAACATAAAAAGGGAACATTTTAACGGAGAAAAAAATTTGTTTTTTTATCGATTTTGTCTGACTGGAGAGTTTGCGTATCGGTGAGTAACAAAATCATATCACAAAATAAGAACATTGGTAAGTATTGGAAACAAAACAATATTTTTCAACGTCAAGATTCACATAATTACATGAGATAAAAATAATTGATGTTATTGAATGAGAGCTATACAGATGTGCATGATTAGAAATTAATATGATATTCTTATTATTCATTATTATTGAGCTGATGGTGTCGATTGAAGAGATTCTGTCAGTATTTGTTTGCATAAATTTATACAAAACATGGGCCATTATAGATGTTGTCCATAGAATTAAAGCATTAAAGTTCAAGTGATGCACCTGTGTATGATCGATTGCATATTACTATTGAATATTTTCTATTTAATGATCAACTAAAGGAAATTAGTAAATTTAAAATCTTAATATGAGATTGACTTGATATTCTTAGAAAACTAAGAATAACGTTGTTTTACGTAAGCTAGTAGGCATAAATCGAAACTTTACGGATTTATTTTCCGAACACAATCTACTACTCTACATACATTTCTATGTAGGATTGATACAGTGCAGAAGAACGGCATTCCCTATAAACAGATTGCTGTGATTGATAGCGTACAACAAAGAGTATGAGTACTCATGGTATCTATCTTGTGCATTTGTAAGCCCCTCCACCCTCCGTAATAAAAGACTTCGGGTCTTCTATTATGTCCAAGCGAAAAATTTTTCAGGCATACTTTTATTTAAAAATACACTTATTACGGGCGGGGGGTCTTCTATTACGATCGACGAACTTTTTCTCCAGAGGGGTTTTCTATTATGGGAGGATCGTGAATTATAGGGGGGTGGAGGGTTACCTTACGGCAATGAC
>CAJNSZ010003239.1:0-11789 GCA_905329745.1 Rotaria sp. Silwood2
GGGAGTTGTATGCAAAAAAACCTTTTCTCGAAATTTCGCCAACTTAGTAGAAGGCGATGAATGATCAAATAGCATAGAAAAATAGAGCGAAACACGCTCTATCTATTGGTAAAAAAAGAAACTTTTTTAGCCCTCTACTTGAGGAAATAAGGTACCTCCCTCACTGCTTTTGGATTGCTCTAACTAAAATGTAATTATTAAGAATATCTGTTATTAGAAAACATGCTATAATATACTTATCAAATCTTGAGGATGTGCGTGTGGATGAAGAGATGACAAACACTCACACTCATATACCCACCCTTCATCCACACCTATACTCTCCCTACTCTTGTCAAGTAGAAAAACAAGAGACATTCATATTCGTGATAACGTACCTTTATTGTTACCGATAACGGCAGCGCACTAAAAATTATTTGCTAAGAGAATCCGATTTTCTACGTTGAAACAAGAAAGCAAAGAACAAAAAACCCTGAAATGAGGTGTAAAGAATCATGAAGGGGCAAGATGCTTGTGTTTTTACTTATTTGCTTTATAATTGATATCATGGTGTCGCCATTTTTTTAATGGTTTCTTTTCTAGACCTGCTTGTATCATAGATTTGTTGATCATCAATAGAACAGCGTTTCTTTTCTGATTGCCTATCAGCTCGTTAATTGTCGACAACTACAAACTCGATGAATCGTGCTTTAAAATGCATATGAGGCACGTAGACTTCAAAAGAAAAGCATACATCAATGTTTCCAGAAAATTTATATTGTTGTACTTAACAATGTAGGCTTATTCGAATCGAATTTTTCATAAATTCTTTGAGCAGCCGAAGTATTTATTTTAAGTTTTCGAATATATTCCTTTAGTTCGATTGATTTTGTTATAGTCGCACAAATTTTCAACTAACTTTGATGTTTTCTGCTTTCGATTTTCTATACTATCATTGAAATTATTGAATGATTCACACTAAAAACGTTTCTCGGCACAGATAAAGATGCATAAAAAGTAAAATTGTCAAAAACAAAAAAAAAACAAAAATCTCTGCTACAATTTCGCTATATTGACTGATGTTTTTCAAACGGATAAAGCAATTTTCATACCTTATATCCATAAGGAAAACATTGAATTCTACTTTGAAATATCACCAAATTCTTTAAAGAATAAGTTTACTTTTTTGTTGACTGCGAAAATTTAGTCGCATAGTTATTTTTTAGACAAATTATCTTTGTTGTATGACTGAGATTTAGAATATGCCGAGTCATAAAAAATATATGTATGCTATAAATTTAAAAATTACCTAATACTAATTAGTATGAAGGTTAATCGAAAACTTGAGGTCGATTATTTTATGGCTGTTGGCATTGTCTTTTTTTTTAATAAGTTATCAGAAATAAAGCTTCTTATGGAACAAATGGTGATTCTTCAAAGTAGCCTTTTTGTAAAAGTTTTATACTTATGAACTATGAACATTTCATTATGGACTGGAAAAAATCAGCTTATCTGTGCAAATTATGTCAGAGATATTGCTTTTTTTTCGGGAAAATAACTTCGAAACCGCTGTGTATTAAATATTCTATTCAGTTTGGTTGTACGCCAGCCTTCACATCTTCTACTTCTTCCAACATTGTCTCAGTCGTGGTCAGTAATACTGCAAGCACCGAATTGCGATCGTTGGTTGTTCGAAGACGCATAAAATCGTGTCTATAAATGGCTATAGCGATTGCCATCCACAAGTAAAGTTCTTGGAAGGCTTCGACATATGCACGTGATGGAAATAAAGCTTCATTTTTTGCAATATCATCGTTAGTGGAACAGTATAGATGAAAGTATATCCTACCGAATAGAGGCAAATCATTCCCGATGATATTTCAATCAATAGTAGAGAGAAATACTTCAATTCGTTCATGCTGTATTATATTATTTGCTATATGTATAATACAAGTATTACGATCAGTAAAATGTGCTATCCTATGCCCATAATCATTTTTATGGCGTGGATATTGGTTGTTTGAGTCGAGTAGAATAACAGGCAGCTGATCCATATTTAAGGAATTTCATTGATCTAAAATATACGTATAGCTCAAAGAATTGCATCGCAGATTAGTCTAAAACATCAAAGTGGTCATGGAAATTGTGAGACTGTTTGCAATCTTATATGCGTGCAAAACTTTTCTTTTCAATAGTTTTCTTAGAACTCATTTTCGGTAGGTTTTCTTCAGATAGGTCTTTCCATTTAAAATTTGAGGCATCTTATTACGTGCGATGTTAATTGTGTGAAAAAAGTGTTGAAATCGTTTCGTATTGCCAGGAAGAATCTTTAAAATTCGCTCTATCTCTACACATACATCACAAGTCTCGAGTAATAGTGAGAATCCTTGTGATTAGTATGAATAAGGATTCCAGCTTCGTTATAACCAACAAAATAATACATAGTTATCATTTATTTGCAAATCATTTATTCTTCAAATCTTAATATATATTTGAGCAGATACTCATAACAATACATTGTTAAAGGTGAAAAGAGTTGTTGGAGAAATATTTCAAGGATTATAATGCATCTAAAGTATCATTTTTTGGAATGCACTTTGATATGAAGCCTATATAATACACATAGAAATGTACAGGTATTTAGTATAATAGTAGAGATAGCTTAGTTTTTGTCCACAAGTTAAAGGCTTTTTCGATGATACATCAGTCAAACATTACTTAATCAAATTCATCAGAAGCTGAATATTAAACGTTTGAACAAGGAAATAAATATAAATATGAGGAAATGACAATTATTATGCTGTTCGCGAAACACACCATTTTTATTCTGTGTGTTGAACAAATGAGCTACTGTTATCAAGAAGAGATTCTAACTGTTTTGTCTTCTAGTCTCAGCTCATCTCGAAGTTTGGCTCATAACAAGCAATAATAGCTTTGGCTGTACTGACAGCATTACTCTATGCACTAACAAGGTTTTAAGTTGCAAAATTTCACTGTGTATATATTGTTTTGATATACCGAATACCAGTTCTATCCCTCATTATTAGTGGATGAGACGCCGGAAGGAATCGATATGTGATATTGAGTTGACACATTGTCCGATGATTAAAAAAATGATGAAAAATCATTCGCTTACTTTCATATTGAGTTAACAGATTTCTAAAATCCTGGTGCACTTTACAAAAAAAAGATAATGTCAAAAGTATTGTCGGGTTTTTATAATGAGAGAATCGGAATTCTAGCTATTGTCATGTCAGTCTGCTTTGTTCAGGTTCTTTAACGGTAGGGTGTTCAGTCGATTTAGCAAGTCAATGCACTCGTCGTACATTCTATTTGCACGGTTTTTGTCTTTTTTTCGAGCATAATGATCTCCCATCATTCGGCTTTTGAAAGCGACATCCATTGTAACTTTCACGGCCAACTCCTCAGGATCGTCAATCATGGCACGGACTGGAGAGTGTTTCATAAAAAACTCTCGTCTATCACTGACGGTATCAGATTGCTGCCCCACTATATAAATTGATGGGCAAGTCTCATATGAGCATATCTTTTCAAGCGTTATTTTATCATCATCTGTCGGCGGAGGTAGAATGATTGCTAGTAAATTTTCATTATTAATCAGGTCGGCGTGATTTTGTCCATTTGGAACAACGAGAAGTTTTTCTTCGAATATTTCCTTTAGAATTGCACGGACGTTCTCAAAATCCTTCCTTATATGTGAAGGTTGTAGAAGCAAGATACGAATATCTGAACAATTTTTTTGCTCGTCATCCATTTCATTAATATTTGCTACCAGATTGTGTTTAATGTCGTCTGATGAAACGACGCTAGCAGACTTCATCAAGACAATGCTGCGTTCGGCATTTGTCACTTCAGTTCGAACAGAATATGATGATGGATTAACTGCATTTCTTTGAAATAATTCATGCGTCTCTACATCGCTAATAGAGCCACTTTTCTTTGAAAGAATAAACGCGCCAATGCCATCGTTGTTGTCCGTTGATTGTTGAAGCATATGTTAAATTCTTGCAATCTGATTATTCACGTTTTGTTCAAGTCCTTTAAATGTTATTTATTTTGAGAAACATAATCTAAAAAGATTATTCAAGTGCATAGTGTTAGAAATTTAGGGTGTGGGTAGGGGTGTGGGTGTGGGTGTGGGTGTGGTTGGGTGTGGATGTGGGTATGGGGTGTGGGTGTGGGTGGGTGTGGGTGTACATCTTTTCTTCATTCACACTCACACCGACATCCACACACCCACGCCCCCCCACACCCCACAGTCACACCTACACACCCATATCCACACTCACACCCACCCACACCCACACCCACACACCCCATCTTTCAGAGGTAGAGCCCATCTGGTTCAACAATTTCTATACTCGGACCCGGACCTGCTCAAAAACGTTTTTCAGGCCAGGATTCCGATTCGGCGGGCTCTACCCACAACCCAGCTATAGCCACACCCACCCCACATACCCACCCACACACCCAGACCCACTCAGTAAATATACTGGTATAAGTACATTGCTGAGACTTTCTCCGTATATGGGTACCCTGAACTCAGTACTTTCTCTAGAGTTGTATATCTGTGGTACTTGCAGTGCCCTTTCTATGGTAACTAAAAAAAGAAAATCTTCCTTTCTTCCTCCTTTTTCAAGAGTCATCCTCTAAAATTTCTTTTTTGTACGTCCTTCTCTATCGTCCTTTCTCTCAAATGAATGTTCGCACACCAGATGTTACCACACTGTTGCCATTTTCCTTTTTTTCTGATTTATTTGATTTTAGATAAAGCAAAATGCCAATCGATACATCGACTCTTGTAGCTATTGGTAGTGTAACTGTTGTTTCAATATTTATTTTTATTTTATTTAAAAATAAAAATCAATCGAATAATAATGAACGATTGGAAAGAAAAAATGTTATTAAAACATTAAAAAATCCAGATATTAAGTATACAATTCAATTGTCTTATAAAGAAAATGTATCTCATGATACATGTCATTTTCGTTTTGAACTCCCATCATCAAAACATGTACTTGGTTTACCTATTGGTCAACATATTTATTTAACAACATATGTTAACGGTGAACTTGTTAAACGTCCATATACGCCAATAACCTCAGATGATAATCAAGGTTATTTTGATCTTGTTATTAAAATTTATCCAAATGGTAAAATGACTCAATATCTGGATAAACTTGATATTGGTCATAGTATTGAAATAAGTGGTCCATCTGGAAATCTTATTTATAAAAATAATGGTGTATTTGATATACGTTCACGTATATTTGAACCATTTGTAACACGAAATGTTCGTCATCTTGGTTTAATTGCTGGTGGTACAGGTATAACACCGATATATCAACTATTAAATGAAATATTAAAAGAACAAGCATCAATTGTCATTGGTCAATATGTTCCGATTAAAATTTGGCTTTTATTTGCAAATAAAACTGAACAAGATATATTATTACGTGATGAACTAGAACAATCAGCTGCATCGAATGCTGATCGATTTAAATTGTGGTATACTATTGATCGCCGAAGTGAACAATGGAAATATTCACAAGGTTATATTAATGAAATAATGTTAAAAGAACATATGCCACCACCTTCTGATGATGTTTTAATATGTATTTGTGGTCCACCAACAATGATTAAGTCTTCATGCATACCGAATTTAGACAAATTAGGTTATCAACAATCTATGAGATACTGTTTTTAACAAGCAAAAGCTTTTGGCTTTATTTTCATTCGAACTCAAAACTGTAGTTTAGAACGGTGAAAAGAGATAATTATAGGTTTTTTTCATTTAGTAATTATTTATTCTTGATTATTAACTACTTATTCAATAATTCATATTATTTGTTACATAATCTTTAGAATGCAAAAAAGTTCTTCTAGAAAATGACAATGATAATTTTTTGGTGATCATGTGTCAATGAGTTCTAACATAGTTGACAGTTACATACTTAGCGCAGTCCAAAAGTAGTGGCGGAGGTACTTTATTTTCTTACAGAAAGCTTTAAAAAAAATTCTTTTTTTATGAACAAATAGAGCGTCTTTCGCTCTATTTTCTATGCTATTTGATCACTATTCAATTGGTATCCTAATAATAAAATTTCGATAAGATCTGTTTTCTTCGCATATGTGCTGGTAGCATGAATGCTCGTGAGTACTTTTTGAATAAAGTTTAATAGAAACAGGATAGAGAACTGCGATTTTCACCATTGGAAAGAGGAGATGACGACGCGTCGAACCATATATTACCGATTTTCCTAATATTATTTTTGAAGTTTTTTCATTCAATTCTCTAACCGTCGGGAAAATGCTTTTTTTACGAAAAAAAGAAAAAAGCAAAAAAATCGATAAAAAATCGTAGTAGGCGTCCGTCTGGAATACGTATTATCTCAAAATAGTTGAACTTAAACATCTGAGTCTTTCGCACTTTGTATATGTGCAATTAGCGGCTTGAATGAGAACCTTATTATTGAAAAATCACTGTAAACAATTCACAGGATAGGTTTGTTCTTTAAAAGGTCAGCTGAAAATCTTATAAAAAACAAGTTAGAAAAATCAGTAATACATGGTTCGATGCATCTTCATCTCTTCTTTCCAACAGTGAAAACTGCAGTTCTCTATCCTGTTTCTATTAAACTTTATTCAAAAAATAATCACGAGCATTCATGCTACTAGCACATATGCGAAGAAAACAGATCTTATCGAAATTTTATTATTATGATACTAGTTGAATAGTGATCAAATAGCATAGAAAAATAGAGCGAAAGACGCTCTATCTGTTCATAAAAAAAGAATTTTTTTTAAAGCTTTCTGTAAGAAAATAAAGTACCTCCGCCACTACTTTTGGACTACCCTAAGTATTTATTTATATTCAACTTGTCAAGTAAAACTCATTTATTCTGTATGAGCGAAATCATTCGTATATGCGACAATCTTAGATTGACTGAGTTGTTCTCTTTAAACTAACAATTTGTTCTATAATTACGTTATCATAGAATAATTCAATAGATAACTTCGTTTTGACAAGTATGTTGTATTACATGCTTAGATGGATACTTTCAAATTTAGACATAGGAGCATTTAAAAAAGGATCTACAATCAAATAACTCGTCTTTTGACCTGTTCCAAGTTGGACTTCTCTAGTTTTGGTCAACCACAATTCGTTCTCTGGACGTCCGGTGCTAAACATTTGTTTTTGAGGACGAGGTTACAATTTGTCCACTAATATAGCATTCACTCATTTTCAACTTTCAAATGGTCATTACTGAATAAATTAAAGGAAGGAAGGAGTGAAATTTACATTGCAGCAAAATATATGAAAGTTCTAGTTTTATCAAAATTCTAATTTCATGGGGTCGAGCTGTAATAATTCGAGAAGGATGAATAGTCGTAGTAACGCACTCATCCAAAAGGACTCCTTCTATCAGAATGATTCCAAAAAGCTCACGCTTCTAAAAATTTTCTTGTTTTGTACAAAATATTTTCATTTTTGTTTGTGACTAAGGAGACCGACCTTACCATGATAAAATGATTTCTTTGAAAATTAGTTTTTACAAAGAATTATCATCACAACAATACAGTAACGCACTCATCCTTTTTTTACACTCCTTAAAAAAAGCACATTTTCGCATCTTTGATTACTGTATTAGGAGTTCGATTGATGCCAACGTGTAGTTTAATCTTCAATGATGCTATTGTTATTTTCATTTTTTGAATGATGAGAGAGTGTTTGAAATATAATGAAAGACAATAGGATCACTTTTGAGCAAAAAAAAAAGCACTTGATTTTCGCTGACGACCACTATTGATTCTCATCTTTATTCAAAATGTAAAGCATCTAACTGTGGAGAACATATGAAAACATATAAAAAAAAATTCAGTGAATAAATTCATTCACTTCGTGTTGAAGAAATCTTCTACTCAACTTTGACCAAGCATGGTCCATTTTACCTGAACAAGCTGTCTTCTTCGTAAGTGATTTTCTTTGAGTCATCCTACATTTGATAATATCTACTTGAAAATAATTGAATATGTCCAAACTATAGTTAAGATCTATAGATAAACTTTCAAAGACTTTTGTATATAGTCCAAGTTAGAAAAAAAATGAATGACACTATTTTACAAAATACTTTTTAATTGACAATTGATAATAGATATGAAGATTCACACATGTCTTTTTGCTTTGTTGAAAGTAAATGTGATATAGAAGAATCGATCTTGTCATTGATAGTTTTTAGCTCCCATCGTGACAGTTATATATAAATGCGTATGTGACGGGGAGAGTAGATACATTCTTTTAAATCTAAAAGATATGGCGTCACTACTCAGCTAAGAAGATATATGCGAACTGATTTCTGATAGGATACAATTTCTGCTTGGCTCTTTATTACATCTTTAATCTCATTCTAAATCATCGATGAACACCAATATTCTATTAATTCACACTAAAAAAAACAAATTATCTTTCCTAAAAGAATACATTCAAACTCAAAAAGACTACTCTATTGTATCAACAGGATGAGTGTTACTCTTTGGAAAACATTGGCCTTCCGTGTTCTGACTTGAGGGTGTGAGTGTCAATTTCTTCTTCTTACGAGCACCCATAATTTACACCCACCCAGGGACGTAACCAAGGAAGGGACAAATTGGCAGTTACCCATTGTAATTTGACTTTTTCAGAATTGTTTATTTATTTTTGAATTAGATAGTAACTGTATTTTCTTTCATCCGTCTAAATCCCACATACACTTTTTGCTTGTTCTTTCTGTGCAGAATTAAGAACAGAAGAAAATTATATAGACAAATGCATCATCATTGTCTTAATTTTGGTGTTTGAATTTGAAATATAAAAGCTATCAACAGAGACATTAAAAATAGACTGAAACACATGCGACCCAGGCTTGATCTGAGCTTGATGTGTATTTCATTAAAAAGACCCCATTTCATTTTTTTCTGTTTTCTTAAGTTATTAGTACTTTGTTCAGTCAAAAATATTTTGGCCTATCACGAAAAATCTTGCCCATCATTTTTTCAGACATAAGAGAAGTTTGTCCATTGACTTAAAAATCCTGGTTACACCAATGTGCACCTACGCTCACACACCCACACCCCACTTTTCTTCTTCCTTGTACAAGTTTATGGTAAAAAAAGACAGCTAATAGCAATACAAAATCGGTATACAAATCAAGCAAGATATTTTAGGTCAGAGTTCGGCTATTTCTTGAAATAATTCGCGCATATAGGGGTCGAAGCGATGGAGCGAGATAGAACACGACGAGCTCTATCTAACACAGTCCCACATTTTATGATTGAATCCATCAGCAGCCTGAAAACCTGATAAAAGTACTAAAAAAACACAACCAAAAGCATTAAACGTTAGAAAAATCTCTCGCATTCTGTCAGAAAGGGAACCAAGAGATGAAATTGGTAGACCAAAATAGAAGTTGATGAGCTCTATCGAATAGACACCTTAAAAGTTTGATTCCATGTTCCTGACCAGTGTTTTCGATGGCAGGTGTATCAAGCAGAAGCAAAATGTACAGAACATCTGCAACTTATGATTTACACTTTGATACTAGAACCTCACCATCTGTATGAAATAGTAAATAGTGATCTCTCAATTATTTTGGTTGTACAAACTTGTTTTCTTCTCGTTTTTTGTGAAAAAATATGCCGAATTATGAAACAGTATGTCTATTTATCATTTATTTGCAGGAGCGGCGTAAAGGAATTGGAGTGAGAGGCCTGATCCAAAAAATATACGCTTTACCTAAAATGCACTAAGAATATATGGAACTTTGCACACCTAATGAAATATCGCGTATATCAGTAGTTATAGAAAAAAGCAAAATATAAATACTCCAGCAGCGGATATTTCTTTCTTCCAGCAGACTTTTCTGTTCTGTGAAGGATTTTTCTTTTCGTATGAATTAATTCATTCAAATAAATATAAGAGACATATGAATAAGTTTAGATCAAACAGACAAATCTATCATAAATATATATATATTTATATATATGAGAGATAAACTGATATTTCTTTTTTGTTAGCGAACTTTTCTGTTCTTTTGAAAATGTTTTTCTCTTGGATGTGGGTCTTCGGTTCATTGAAGTGGAATCATTTTTGTTCAGTGACACAAATTAATTTTTTTTCTCGTACGACTAATGAAAATAAACTCTACTACTATTTCTGATCTCATTAAGAAAATTTGGATCTGTTCTCAAATAAGAAAAAATCATATCCATCACTCAAAGATAATTGTCATTTGTCACCTAAGAGAATGAAAACAAACTTTCTAGATTGTCAAGTTCGTTGCAAAAAAGGGAGTGTTCCGTGCTTAAAAATTCGAAATATTGCAACTGCTGTTTCAAGATCGAACACAACTTTATTCACGTATTAGTTCAAGTAAAACATATATCGCGGAAACAAAAACAAAAATTTTCAATTTGGGAATCATCAACAGCTATTTCAACACCAGCTACAGCATTTGTTCTTTTTTTACATTTATTTTATTTATTTATTTTGTTTTAGAATGCTTTTATCAAAACCAGCCGAATAAATTGCTTTATCTGATTTAGAAAAAATTAATTTTTACTTTCAAGACCGGAGTTGTCTTTTGAACAATATCGAAGATTTGAAAATAACATTATTCATTTATCAGGAAAGCAAACAGAAGATTTTGATAAAGATTTATAAGCTGCTATTTTTTTCGGTAAGATATTTATTTGATACTGTATTCTATATATATCATTATACAAAAGTTAATTTATATAATATCAATATTATTGAATGCTTCATCTTTTTCAAATCACCGTTCAATGAAAATTTCGTTTGACCAGACGTCTATTCAAAACTCGTTCTTGTATTCATGAATAATATGTGAGATCAAGTTTTTTAATCCTGACCATGGAAAAACTCTATGATAATAGGATTTGCTTTTAGTGTGATGAAAATCTGATTACATTTTTTAGTATTAATCTCGTAGTCAAAATTTTGTTTGCATAATCAATAGATGATCCTGCTTAACAGACGATACTTTATTAAAATGTGTTACCATGACTTTATAACAAAAAAACTGATGAAAATCGAAATTGATACTCTCATCTCTCATCGCCAAACGTGACAAATCATCAATCAGAATTACTGATTTCCGAATTTCAACACTTGAAAATATTTCAAAAGACTTTATGATAAATTCAGATCGAGAATTTTGTTACAAAACTATCATAAACGTAGAGATTACTCAATGGAAGAAGAAACGAAAATTCCATATTTCACTGTGTTCAGCGTACTGCAGAAATGCATCAAAACTATCATTGAGAAATTTCTAACTACTCCAACGCTACTATTGGTCTGTATCACGAGCATATTAGTTTGAGTTTATTGTTAAATAAGTCAATTCGACAATAAATCCAAAATAATTCATTTTACTTCATCATTTGAGTGTTAGTAAAATAAAACAAAGTATTTAAGCTTTATTATCGATAAGAATCATGTACAATGAACTCAAATTAATATGCTTAGCTAAGAAGTTCTTGAGAATAACTTTGATGTACTCTTGGATACAGTAATCTACGAAATATTCGATCTCCCTCTTGGAATGATTCCTTTGTTCAATTGTCGAGAGTTTTCATTTTCTAGGATCGTCCTCTTCGTTCAATGTTAGGCTATGTACGAATTGATACCGAAAATTAAGCCAATTAAGAAAAAAGCGGTAGCAATTTGGAATGAATAATTTTACGTTGATTTCATTTTTTATTCGATTCCAAATTGAGACCACTTTTTA
>CAJNSZ010003240.1:0-11788 GCA_905329745.1 Rotaria sp. Silwood2
CACAATACTGAACGGGATGTTGTTAAACTATGAACTATTGTGTATGAAATATCGAAACATTTTTTTCAAGACGATTAACTCAGGCGTTAATATAAGCCAAATGTTTGTTCCAAGTTTTTTTTGCAAACCACTATATATAATTTAACTTCTTATACATGTTGTCTACTAGACATTTTTGTTGCTGATTTCTGTTTTAGATGAAGTATGTGAGTATGAATGTTGATGATTGAAAGTCTTGTCTTCATTTACATTCACATCATACCATTTCGAAATCGGTATTATTAAATTTGTAGAAGAAATTGAGACATAACAGAGATCTACTTTTTAGATTCATGATATAGAAGTAATTCTGAAAGAATTGAACATATGTATTTCTATGCCCACATACATACTTTCTTATTTAGCTGGATCGGTTGTTCTAAAACGAAAATAGATTTTTGACAGGGAGTCTTAATCGTTTCTTAAAGCACAGTTCACATGCCATTTGAGATGATTGTCAAAATTATGTTTAAGCAAAAAAGATTAGCGATTCACAATATAATTCATTCTACATATTTTTAATTTCAAATAATAAATAACCTTGGTTTAACATTTTAAATTTAATAAAAAAAAGAAACCTTAATCAAAAAATATTAAATTGTTCGCTAAAAACAACGATGACTCGTCTGATTAAACAAAGTTATTCTTTCAAAACACATAAAAATGAGAGTTATATATGTACAATTTCATATCATTGCAACGATTGATGGTGGCGATAGAACGTTTTTTTCAAAATTTCTTTTTACATATTCAGTACGTTGATAGGTTCTTATAATTTAAACCAACGATGGCATCTATTATAGAAAACATATCGATAAGAAATTATTTAGTCAACTTCAGAAAATTTTCACACACAAAAAATATTTTATTAGAATACTGCTAAGATAAATGAAAATTATCACAAAATTTAATAGTGATAGTTCGAATTTTATCTCAAAACTCAATCGTAAATGATAATTTAGCTAATCAATTCATATTCTTTATTCAAAACATGATTGATTTTTTTTATTAATCAATAAAATAGATCAAACATCCTATGTTGACGTATTGCATATATAGGAATATCGTATCTATGCAATGTATTACATATTACATACTTTTTCTTCATTATTTGAGTCATACGATTAGATACTAGAAAGAGATGACCGACAGTTCGATATATTAGAATAAGTACATCTATTACCTACTGTTAATGGTCGTTCGTTATCAAGTCGTTTTCAAGTTCCAAATTAAAAGAAGAAGGGCAAAATTTAAGTGTCTTTCACGGCTTGTGAAGTATGTTTGTCAGGAGAGGAGGCAAAGTATATATCACGTGCTAGTGCATGAAAAGTAGCTATAAAGTGAATATTTACTTTCTATTAAAATGTTTTTCTTAAAAATCATCTTATCACAAACGGTGACATTCTTTTGTTGCTGTTTAGCTTTTTCTGTGCGTTTACTGTGGGTGAAGAATTCGATTTCGATCTCTATACTTCAATACTTATTTTTACGAATCAAGAAATCTTCCCATTGTGTTAATCAATGATTCGAAAGAAGAGAAAAGATGAAACTTATCGATTCTTGTGAATGTTACTATTAGGAGCTTCAAAAGTTGTGTGAGTTTCATATTTTATATCTTCGTAAAGCTATATTAATAAACTTTTTTCGAATGAAGTAGTTGGCTAATGGTTACATTATCAACAGACCAAGGTATTGTCAATTTCAATTCTATATTTGAATCGATCAGTTGTTCCCGATTAAATCAATTGAATTTTTTTCGTTTTAGCTTGTTAGATGTGGATGCCATTCCTCTCTTTACTTACACTCAAAAAGTGTAAAAGTTTTCAAAGTAGTTGCTCCAGATTGACTTAAATATCAACTGGATATATTATTTTATTGTTCTCATACTGATTAATTTATATCATCAGCTTATTTTTGTTTTGTTTTATAATATAGAAATCAAAGAACAACAAAACTATTTTTTTTTTCTAGCAACAAATTTGTCGCTTTACCTCACACGTAAGATATTGACGAAGTCTATTCTACCAATTTTTTCTCCTACAGTTTCAGGATGACTTTGAAATCTGGAAAAACTCGAACACAATATTTCACCTATATATAATTTATTTCGACCGTTAATAATGTATTCGATATATGTACATTCGATGAGTATATATTTCAGGAAGTTGATTGAAGACTAGAACATTTGAAAAAACCTCCTTATTCAACTTCCAAATGCAATTTTTGTTACTATCTACTTATCGTATTGAGTCTTTAGACGAGTAAAATCACGAACAATGGGATTCAACATCTAGCTGATACACTTAAAACAAACAATTTCAGTTATTCTTCAAGCTAATTTCTGCAATGTCTATGTTCACTTTGCTTTAGCGCAAACATGTTAACTTTTCTACTATCTTTTATCTTTAACATAATCATAAAAAGAAAAATTTTAATTTTAACAACTTCTCTCCATTCTTGTTGAAACTGAATTGTTAGCTTTCAAATAATAGTGACCATGTTATGTTTCATTAATAGGAAAACTTCAGCTAACTTACGAATAATATATGTTTGAATTTATTTAAGTGTCGAGAAAATTAAGAAGTTACATTTCTTGTGTTTAATTTAAAATGTGTTAGATTTTATCTGAAATTTTATTCTTGATGACGAGTGAAACGTTAGCATTAGTTTCAATTGCACAATTTAATCTATCAGAAACATATTATTGTCAAAGATTATCTACAATCAGAGAAGTTATCCCTAATTATTAAGAAAGAGCACATAATATGATAGTATAGATTGCAAATCTTCTTCTATAAAATATCTAACGTTTTCGCTTAAGTATCAGAGCAAACTAAACTATCTCCTACAGATAACCAACTCTAATAATGAAGAATCACATATGACACGATATGTAATGTTTTGTCTTGCGACAAAAAATACTTTTACAATAATGGATATCAGTTCAAAATAATGAATTAATTTCTAATAGAAAATCTGAAAAATGAAGTATTTTTCTTTATTAAGAAAGATGCTTAGAAACATATAGAGTTCATGGAGTTTCAAATTCACTTTTCTTAAGTTTTATTTTCCTAGTTTCTGATATAAAAATATCGGTAAACGAATTCTATACATACTGAGAAATTTTTGCCATGATACATTTTCAAAATTCTACTTGTGTTCAATTTCAACAGAATCAAATCAGACAAATATTTTAAATTGTAATTACATTATTGATTGAAAACTTAAGCGTCTTAAAAATATATCGATTGTTGATTTAGAATTTTTTGTTTGATTTGAAGCGAAAATCAGAATGAAGATTTTGATACGAAACTGGAATTTTGAAATAGAATTTTATTAAGAACTGATCACATTCATTTCTAGAGCACATTGATTCGGTTACTATTTGATTGCAACACTTAATATTTGAAAATTTCTTCTCAAGTTCATCTACAATCAGAAAATTTACAATTAACAAGTACACAAAGAGTATATTAACTGGCCGAATTAGATAAAGATAGATTGAGCATTGTCATATATTAAAAGATTTGCGAGGTTCTCAGAATTCATCTTCTATAATCTTTCTAACTTTGCATCATAGATGATGAAGACTAGGAAACTTTCTACTAAGAAAATTAGGGATAATGAGTTGCAACATCTAGCTGTTTCACTTAAAACAAAGAATATAAATTATTATTTTAGCTCATCATCTATTCAAAAATGTTTCCTTTGTCACAAAAAAGATAAGCATAATAATGTTAATAATTAATAGTTGTATCAGAGATTACCATAGAAAGATTATTGATATCAAGCTGTCAAAATTTTCTTGTTACTGTTATATAATTGATAAGAGTATCATATCTGTTAAAATAGAATCTTATAAAAATTCTATTGATTATGATCTGAAATGTTCCGTTAGTTTGAAAGAAATATATTTGAATATCTTTCTGTTCAATGCAACCTTGAAAAACATTTTTGGTTAGAAGATTGTTTCTTCAGGCATTTTAGAATTAAAAGTCAATAAGGTAAGATGTTTTTCTATATAGAAACCTTTACTCTGTTAGATATACTCATATAAAATTGCTGATAATTTACAGTCGACTTCAAGCATACAATGAAACAACCCTTGAGAAGAATTTATCAAGATACTAATTTATCAGTATTGAAGATTTTGGGTGTGAGTGTGGGGTATGAGTATACTGGTGACAGAAGAAAAGATACACACCCACATCTACACCATCAAGATTAAATTGATATTCTACTGTATGCGTAAACCGAAAATGAAGATTAGAGGAAAAAAACGTTTTTTTTTTCTACTTGTGTATAAGCTGTTGGATGCTCATCCGATCTGAATCGATACCTTTTTTCTTTTTTTTTTTCTGTCATTGTTAAGGAAAATGACGCTGTTGTCAACAAGTTTATTTTCAATCGGAAAAGACACTCAGTTTTGAAAAAGCGGAGAAAATAAAATATATTAAGTAAAATACAGCGAGACAACTAAATTTTGTTCTTTCAAAATAAAAATAAACCAACATGAATAATATTTTCTTTCATTTATTTTTAGTAGATCATTTGAACAAGAAAATTTTATTTTAAGAAAAATGTTTTTTAGAAAAAATTCGAACGTCTATTCCCATGAATAATTGGTTGATCATTATTGTCATTCGATAATGAATCAACTTGATCTAATTCATTTATTGTTGCATTTCCATATTCTCGAATTATTTTACGATCTTGCTTTACTGTTGTATGATGTTTATCTCCGTATATTTTACTTATTGTCTCAGTTCTGTTATTTTCATTTTGATTGAATGATTATTGAATTTTTTTCAATAACACATCTTTCCGATGGTATTGTTTCACGTTCCATTGTTGTTATTGTAAAAGTTCTTGGAAATGCTCCATTAAGACCATATTTTTCTATAGTAGAATCAAGATTTTCATTACCATGATGATTATCTACAAAATATATTAAGTTACGAAAAAATATTTTCAGAATAGATTTTTGTTTTGTTTTTGCTTTGAAAATCTTATTTGAGAACCTCATCCGTTAGACTAGTTAATGCCTGAGGATTTTCATTATTATAATCTTGTGAAAGAATTGAAAATGTAGTTAACAGCGAAGATTTTTTCAATTGAGAAAAATAAGCCATTGAAATAGAAAGTCATCATTATTATTATTATTTTCCATTTTAGTTTTCAGAATGAAAATTTATTTTTCATTGTTTATTTTTATTTTTATTTACATATGAAGAAATCAATAAAAATTATATCTTTCGACATTTAATTATCTCTTAGTCCTATTGATGACTTAATTATCAAGTGTAATGTCGGCATAGCTAGATCATTATTAGCGAATATAATTCCAAGTATATATGTGACACTATTTCCTTTATTTTCTATAATTCAACAAAACAAACAATTCTATTTTGACAACAATCAATTCGAATCCATAAAGAAGAATCTCACCCGTCAACTATATATCCTGAAAGAAACTAACAACCATATAGCATTCAACTTGATTCACAAAGCATGTAATCACATTAACACATACGAGATAGTGACCAATGTCTTTCGACATGAAACCTACTGAATCGACGCTTAGGTTTCCACGCCTATTATTTTGAAATGGTGCTCGAGTAAATTAGTGTTTCCATCGGTTCGCCTATTTTCGTCATCGCAACATGTATGTGATCACTGTTGATTATTTACCTCGAGATAAATTTGTAATAATCAACGTGCTTTGTTGATGTAGAGTACGGTATTTTGACTGTCTCTACACGTTCCATGAGAGAAGAGATTATCAGACGAGGACGTCAAGACAACGGATGCATGTTGATAAATTACTAGAGAGTTTAAATCAGGAATCGTAGTTATGAACTTCGAGGTTTAAAACAAAGAAATGTTTTGAAAAGTTTATAGAAATGAGGATTCTATAAAGTGTATTAGATTCACTGAAAGAATCCTTTCAGCTACTGGTAAACAGTGTCGAAAGCAAAGAGACTTTGCAAAAGTCTTTATCGAAGCGATCAATCTAGAAAATGATTATCTTATGCTCTCTTTGATAGTATCATATTCATCTGTGTAACGAAAAGCTTGGATTTGTTATTCCTCGAGTATATCCCTAATTGATAAGTAAACTTCATTTCAAAATAGCATTATTAGAAAACTAATCATAAAAACATCTTTTTCAATGTTGTTTATATTTAAAAAAAAAACTTTCGCTCCTTCATTTAGCCTTGCCATCAAAAAGTCACTTTTTATTTCGTCTATACATAATTCATATGGTCAACAAGCTTGATTGAATCATTTTCTTCTAACTAAAAGTTACTATGGAACCAAAACAATAAGTGCAACAACACATCCTCTTTGAATATCACTATCCAATTAGTCGATGACAAAAGTCTTGTCCATCTTGCAATGATTTTTTTATTTTATTTTTGAAGTATAGGATAAGTGTTTGCTTCTTTTTTGAGCAAAGTAAAAATATGTGAATACATCTATTTTTGGATGACCTATTGAGTTAGATGGCTATTATCAAGTGAGTTCGAGTTTATAACTTTTGACCATTCAGAGCGAAGGGTTTCAGCTATGCTCCATTAGTAGTCAATACCTAGAATACTAAGCACGAAATTTCCAATTGTAATTCATTCTTTAGAAATCCGGCTATTCGAAAGTTCAGTGTCATTTCATATAGTCCATCTCATCTCTGAATAAGTCATCCATAAATGGATGCATTTACATATTTTTACTTTGTTCACAGAAACAGCAAAAACTTATAAAATTGTTGACTAAATGAAACAATGAAAAATTTAGAACTTAGCTTATTACTCGACTAGTTATAACTTCCAAACTGATGTAGCACATTGTACATGTTTAGACTTTGTCAAAAGACAACATAATCGGAATGGATGACACTCCGAGTGCACATTTATGGAGAAGATTAGTTATAATAGATCTACTATCAATAGACAGTTTGATAACAAGACAAAATAGATATCTCTCAGTGATAATGACTTTCGACTATTTGAAAAAGAATTTTTCTCATGAGCCTATCTTGTCTTTGATAGAAGAGGAGAATAAACTTGAATAATCAAAACAGAATCAAATGCCTTACTTTCATTTTACTTTCACGAACATTTTTCATTCATTTCTAAAGTATTTTAAATCTTCGTATAAAGTAATAATATAGATAGATCTTATCGAAAATTCATCTGAACAGACGAAAATAATGTTTGATAATGCAAAACAAAAAGTGAGTAGAGTCTTTAAACTAGATAATACTAGTTCTTGTAGAACACGATGAGACCGATTGAGTTGTATTAAAAAAGCATCATAGTAAATAATAAAATAAATTTTAGAAGATTTATTTCATAGTGAAAAAAAATAAGTTTGGTTTCTAAAATGTTTGATATATTCATTAAGTGATATTTTTTGTTATGCACTAGAAATACGAAGAATATGGCACAAATATGCATAATTTGAATAACGATATGAATATCATCTTTAGATTTTAATAATTATTCTTGTGATATGAATAAATTTGGGAATGGCAAAACTTTATCGATAATAAAATGAATATTTCTTGTATCTGTATCATTTCATATTTCACAAATCTATCACTTTCGTGTCATGCACATGAAAAGAAAACATTCAAAGAATTTATGAAGTGAACATAACACCGATATTCGTTTCTGGAACGATGTCGGATTAGAAAAGAATCAACTAGTTTAAACCTGAGTTCTGTCCAACTTTCATATGAGAAAAGAGTTGTTGATTTGTTTTTCATCTGGTTGATTCACTTAAAAGATAGATCTTTAGTTGAAACTAATCTGTAAACTTATTTGATACAAAATATGAAAGTATTAATAAATCAATCAATGTCTATACATAATTGTGATCTAGATAATTAGTTTCTTATTCGCAGATATAAAATTATAGGTTCTTACTCTTATGATTTTTATTATGAAGTATAAAAAGTTTTTCAATTGTTTTCTTTGAATGATTTTATTATTTTCGTTTCTCGAAAGAAACAAGAATGAACACAGCTTGATGACACTAGTGTTGAGTCTATCCGTGACATAGATCTGTGTGCACTTAGATTATCTTGGTCATGTACGGAAAATCCACTCGAAAGAGTCTGTCTTTTTTTAGCCAACACTGACTTTCAAACAGAAGAGAACAAATGTCCCACTATGATTTTAGCCTAAAAACCCGTCAAGCATTGACTAAATTTTCTGAAATTCAAACGTTTATATAGAGTTCGTCTTAACACATTTCATATATCTTTCTTCAACAAGAAAGAAGAAATTTCGCAATCAAAATACCTTTGCATCAATACAAAAAAATAATTGTGTCTCCAAAAAAAAGCAAAAAAAGTTATCAACTTCTGTAATATGATATCTCTACTCATATCTATTTAGTTTTTTAAATCTTCTCCTTTTATGTTATTGATCAAACTTTTATTTGAAAAAGTGAGCAGTTCAATTAAGAAATAGTATTATCAAAATGAAATTTTCCAACAATGTTTTTGAATATTCAAATCTAAGATCAATATATAAACTAGCTTGAGCCATTACTAAATTTCTATTAGTATCAAAAAGTATCCAAATTAGAACAATGTATCATATTTATTCTATATAGTGTGTATCTGAACAATTTTTCTATTCCGTTATTTGAATTTGTGTTTTTAACAATGAATTGAATCTTCTAGATAGAATGTTTTTATAACTAGATAAATATATGTAAATTTTTAGATAAAATTTGTTTTTTACATGAGAAGCAAAGTATTACAAGAATATTGCTTTTCTATAATGAATGATGTCATTCTATCTTTACAGTACAATTTCAACTAAAATGTTACTGTCACTACGTACTTTTATTATTTTCTCTGGATAGTTTACTGTTTCCGTATAGACTTTATATCGAATGCATTTAATTTTCGTCTCAACTTATTGTCAAATATTTATCAAATATTTAATGTTTCTGTCTTGTAAATTTTTCTGAGCTTCACCTATCTCAAAAAAATTCAAGAAAAGTATAGATTGAAACAGAGCTGAAAAATTATTCAAAAAAATAACAAATCTATTTCGTGGAACATTCTCTCTCAGTATGGAGTTATATATACCAATGGAAAACATATTCTGCTCATTCTCATTCTACAAATGTACTTGATATTAATTCTAGCACTGAACGCTGCAATCGTTTCCATAAAATTTTTGTTGACGCGTTGCTCAAGCTGTAAAACAAAATATTTAGGATGATTTCAACATAGCTTCTAATTTCTGTCTTTGTATATATGCATCAACATTCATGTTCCCGTCCTTTTTTATATTGTTTTTAACTCAAAATATGTTGCTCTGATAGGTCAATATTGCCATCAACCCGCACATTTTTCTCATCGTAACTTGTATTTGAGTAGACTTGTTTTTTTTTATAATTGTCCCATTTTATTTATAAAATAATATTCATATTGAAATGGAAAAAAATCATATGATTGAATGTCTATGGGCATTCTTTTTTTACAGCCACTTTTTCATCATTTCCTAATTTACGTTTATTATTTTCCGTTAGTTGAATTTCTTTTGGTTTAGGTAAACGTTCATTTGGATATGAAGCAGGTGGATTATTAAAATATTCTATTTGAAGAGTTTCGCTTGCATTTTGTCATCGTTTTGGATCGAGTTATATAATTCTTTCTAATACATCAAGTTCATCTGTTTCAAACACTTGAAATATTTTCAATAATTGCTCAAGATCAGAACCACCGGATAGTAATGATACTCAAAGTAGCAATTCAGCTATAATTAAACCGGCTGCCCATATATCGACACCAGTCCCATATTTTCTTGCAACCAAAAGTAATTCAGGTGATCGATACCATCTTGTAACAACTTCATGTGGCATTACCCTTGAGTTTGCTAAACCAAAATCGGCTATTTTTAAAACACCACGTTTATCCATTAATAACTTGTTTGACTTCAAATCTCGATGAAGTTTCCAATTATTATGCAAATTATTATTATTAATATTTTCAAGATCAGTATTCATAAATTCAAATACTAAACATATTCTTGGACAATTTGAAACATATTCTCCAAATGAATCGAGTAATTCGGTAACATTTGGATGTTTAACTTCTTGAAGAAATTTAATTTCTCTTAAAGCAGTTAAATTAATTCCATCAGAGGCTACTTCTCAACTACAGATTTTAATCTTTTTCAGTGCACCCTCATCATCTGTTTGTGAATCTTGCTTTATATACAATAGCATAGGTTTTTTCATCAACTACTTCAATTACAAAGATCAAATTCTCATAAAAAATCTCATGCTAAAGATTAATGTGTTGGATTCAAAGATTTAAAATTTATGTCTATGCAACTTCTTGGAATAGAAATTGATAAAAAGAAACGAATTTTTTCAATATATATACAGTAAATTTTTCATTAAATCGAGTATTTAGTATATTTTTTATATTACTATTATTATTTTTTCGAAGTTCGATATCTGCAAAAACTGTCAATCAGAGTATGTCTATTACTTTTGTTCATATGACTTATTTCTATCAAATAGTCGAGTAAAACTACAAAAAGCTTCTAAGAGAAATAAAGAAAATAATGAAAATATTCCTGAGTAAGACTAGAATCTTTCAGCTTGAGTGCTATTAACAATGCTATGGTGTGTATAGAAAAAATAACAAAGCGAAGCATTTTATTACGAATATCCGCCAGATAAATAAGGATGTGAATTGTTTTTATGCGGATTCAGAAAAAATCTACATCTTATGAGTATTGACAAGATGAAAATAGAGCGTTTGTACTATATCAACGTAATGCTCTCGTGAAAAATGTTTGAAAAAAAATAGAAAATTTTTATAGATGTACATACCAACCTCTTATGAGTATTTCTCTCTTTCATTTAACTACTAATGTCATTTAAAAAACATATTATTATGTAGTATCAATAACTATGTAGTCATTTACATCCTCGGCTTGATGATGAACTCCGAAACTTTCAATCAAGAAAGTTCTGTTGAGATTTCTAAACTCACATAAACACAAAGAAGTTTAGTATGAATAAAATCTAAAATTTGGGACTTCTATTAAATTCTAATTTTCCTTTTCTGTAAAGATTAAAACCAGACCTCATAGCAATTCAAAATGATGTCTGATCATATTATAAGGCTAAAGCTGTCATATTAACTTAGCCTATCTCGAACCAAGCAGAAGAAGAATTTTTCAAGTGGTTCGTTTAATTCCTGTCATCTGAGATAGAGCTACGATGGTTGACCTCTATGTGAATTAAAATAGCATATTCGTAATTCCCCTGGTCAATTATTTCTCTTTCTTTGAGATTTTCAAAGAATGCCTCTCGTCATAAGCAAAACAAAAAGATTCAAGAAAAATCAACGCATAAAAGAAATAAAAAAGAAATATTCCACATAGGAATCGAACTTATGTCGCGTTATTCACTCACTTAGATATTGTGCTACAAGCTAAATATTCTTCTCTTTTCTCTCTTTCTCGTTAAATACAAATAAAATCACATCAATGTTAAAACCAGTGTCATTCGCTTTATTATTAAAAATTTTTTAATTAATGGATATGTTTCTAACTTTACCGAAAATTAGTAGTTATTGATAATTTTTGTCTCTTCATGTGACAAGCAACAAAAATAATTTATCAGTAAAATATTAAAAACAAACGAAAAAAAAACATTTTTTTAAAAAAGTTTTCTTTTTGTATTGTGATGGTGTGTGAACCACAGAGAA
>CAJNSZ010003241.1:0-11780 GCA_905329745.1 Rotaria sp. Silwood2
TATTTTATTGAGATCATGAATATGACTAATAGTTTTAATTAATCTCAGCTTATGTAGATATTTGCTGATTAGTTTCGTTTATAATCTAAATTAATGAGAAAAACGAACGAAATTTTTCACTTTGATTATAATCAATCACGAAATGATTATATCCACCTTGTTCGTTATTTTGTCGCAGTTCGGCATTATTGTAAGTATTTTTCGCTATTTCTTGTCGACCCTATTCTTCTACTAGACAGAATGAATCCATGAATATCCAATTACAATTTTGAAATAAGGATTTCTTTCGAGTTGGTTAGCAAAGAAATGATCGAACTTATGTTTGACCAATATATTAAGTCTTTAAAACAGGGTTTTTCTGTGACAATGAAACACGAAAAAGAATTTTTATAGATTGCATTTAACTAATGGTCTTCTACTATTAATGAACAAAATATGAAAACCAAGTACTGTAATAACTTGGATTGCTCTCTCATTTGACTTTCTTAGAGAATAGTCTAAATCTCCATAAATTTAGAGTCAAGTCGGTAGTTTCTATTGGTCAAAGCTAATTTCAATCATTTTACAAATTACCAATTCAGAAAAAAAACATGTTTTTTAAAAATGTGATTGGATACTTTGGATTCTCTCGATCAGGTTTTTCTTACTATAAGGTTATTCAAGCTACTTTAGCCTGTGTCAGAAGATTTTCTCTTCTCCTATTTTTCAAGCAGATATGTAAAGTTACTTGCATCATAAAGCTGACCAGTGTGTTAATGCATTCAAATTAAACTTTTGTCTTCTACTTATGTACATAAATGGTTCCTTCTGTGAACATGTTTTTATTTGGCTAGACCGAGCTTATTTGTGTCAAAATCATTTTTGTTTCTCTGCAATTTATATTCGTTGTTATTTTTCTTTGTTTCTCTAAAAAAACTGTTTAACAATGTTTGTTTCAATAAAATAGTAAAAGCACTACAAAACGAACACTGCTCTGATATTTATTTTCCTACTTATATGTCGATATCAAATTGCTTGCAACAAAATTTGAATACTGTTTACACAACATATACGCAAATCAGTTTTTATTTCTTCGCGATGAATCGTAGCAAAGAAATATACTTGGAAATATAAATTCATAAACTATGTATTACAGGGAATTTCCACTTTTCCAGCACTGTTGTTCAATGGTTCATCAAAAAATTTTGAAACTTTCAAGGCAGATAAGTCTCGATGATTGGAGTATATAATTTGTCATCGATTTTTTTTGTTTTCTTTTATCTTCATTTCGAATGAAACATCAAAATTCTGAGAACCCTCAAAAATGAATTTTTTTTTCGTAAACTCTGGCAAAAATCATTTAAAGTAGAACAAAGTTTTAGATCAATCAGGAGAATATTTTGAAGCGTATGCAAAGCAAAAAAAAATCTAGAAGTTTTCAGTAAGCAAACTGAATTTCCTCTTAAGTGAAGAAACATTAAATATAACAGTTGGGTCAGTAATTATTATTCCAATGGGATTTGATGAGCCGGTAAATAACAACAAAGTGTAAGGTGGAACAGTTAAGTGAACAATGAAGTTGCCTATGCTGAACATGAACTGACTAGAGTAAGATCATTTGTGAAAAATATGAGATTGTGTCACTGCAATCGCTAGAATCAAAAGAGAAAATGATAATCTCAACAAAAGCCTTCATATTGATTATGTAACATGATGACGTATAGTAAACTCCCCCCCAGAATAAAAGGCCATGGCCTTCTATTATGGAAATTCACATCGCTTCTGCAAAGAGGCCTTCTATTGTGGACTATTTTTTGCTAAGATTTACCTAAAAAACCAGGGGTTATCGGAAAAATTTTCTACCGTTCAAAAAGGCACATTTAGCGGCCAAGTTCCGTAAAACCAGTTTTCTTACTAGAAAAAAAGTAATTTTAGTTACAAAACCTTGGTTTTTTACTAAAAAACCGATATTTTAAGTACTAAAATATAAAAATCCACTGGATTTCTAAAAAAAATTTCTGGAAACTCCATGGCCTTCTATTATGCCTTGTGAGTTTTTTTCCTGGGGTGGCCTTCTAATGAGGGTGGCCTTCTAATATAGGGTGGCCTTGTATTCTGGGGAGGGGTTTACATTAGATACTGACTTGAGTGTCCATTATAAAGAAACATATTCTAACTTTCAACATTAAATACAAGGATAGATATAATCGAATCAATGAAACTGTCAGCTTTTCTTATTCTGAAGTTTCGGCAAGTAAACAATCTGATGTCTTATTTTATCAGCTGAAATAATTGTACCCTTAAAAGCTTACTTGCTATAAATAGATTGAAGAAAACAACAGATATTAACATTTAAAGAACTAAAATAACTTTCGTTTGTTACCTTTTTTTTCCTCAAAACTAAGTTTCATTGAAAGAAATTTTCATGTTACCAATAGTCCTATTTCTTTTTCATCAAGATACAAATGACGAATTTCCTGCATGTCTTACAGTTAGAATAAAATAGCAATATTTTAATTAAAATTGCAGATTAACAAGTGAACATTCGAAAGATACAAAAAGTATATTCATTTTCTTTAATCTATTCTAAAAGATATAATTCGAGGTATAAAATGTTTTCAAATTAATACCGTATAATAGCGACATCGATTGATACAATTATTTATCCCGTCAACATTGGGTCACACCTTCTATCACATGGCCATCTGTCTCGAGTTTCATTGATAGATATGCATTCATAATCATTGATTTATTCAATAATAATATGTTAATATATTCGCAATATCTTATTAAAAAATCTTCTTCAATTAGAACTTCTCTAAATTGTTGTTCTCAGAGTACAAATTCATCTCTTGCATCAATATTATTTCCAGAACCAAAACCAATCGATAAGAATGAAACTCCATCATCATCCTCAACAACAAAACAACAAGCTCAAAATGTTGTTAGTTCAGCAGCTGATGCAGCTGTTAATGTACTTGGTGTGGGTTGGGGTGCACTAAGTGCGGTTAGTAATCGTATAACAGGTTTGACCAGTTCATCATCTAAAGAATCAATTACAAATAAACAATTAGAATCAATCGTACGTGTGATTACACCTGAAAATCTTGAACAACGAACAAAATCTTTAATAGATTCAGTTAAAGCAGCATCATCAACATTATCACAAGCAACAAGAATTGAAGAACTTTCAAATTATCTTCTTCATCAACCTGATGCAAATTATTTTACAAAAAAGGTTTTAAAATAAATTAATATCATATAAATTTTTATTTTTATTTTTTTTTCTTAGCAACGTCTTGTACCATATTTATTATATTTACGTCGACAAGAATATCATAAACCTGCTATTGATAAAGCCTTTATTGGTATTATTAATGAATGTCTCACTTTAGCAAATTATGTTCAAGCCCCAAGAGGAAAAGGTATCCGATTATTATCCATTGATGGTGGTGGAATGAGGTGCGAAGTGAGTTTAATTTTATTTATATTCGAATATTGATTTCTTTTTTTTGTTCTAGAGGTCTTATTTCAATAAATGCACTTCGCCGCATTGAAGATCTTGTTGGTGAACCAATACATACAATGTTTGATTATATGTGTGGAGTATCAACGGGTGCTGTCATAATTGCAATGCTCGGTAGATTAGCATACTATACAAAAGAAATAGAAATATTTCTGACAGAACTAGATTTTGATTATTTGAACAAAACTGATGTCTATGATTAAAAAGAACAACGTTCTATCTGCTTGAGAAAACTTTTGTTCTAAATCAAGATCATATTTTCAAAGTCTCTTGAATTTTCTACAACGATGAGAACATTTTGAAATCATCAATTTGTTGATAAACATAAATTTAATTCTTTAGCTTATTGAAAATATTTGAAATAATTCAATTTATTTTATACTATTTATCATATTCTTATTTTGTTTTTATTTCTTAGGAGCATTTAAAGTCGATTTAAGTCAATGTGAAGAATTATACAAACATTTTAGTTCGACTGTTTTTCATCGAAATAAGGCATTGGGTATAAGTTCATTAATAACAAATCAATCATATTATGATACAAAAAGTTTTGAGAATTATTTAAGGTACGAAAATAATAGATTGTCAAAAAAAAATAGAGAAGAAACAAGAAACCGAATATAAAATGATTATTATTTTAGATCTCGAATGGGTGAACGGTTAATGTTAAAAAGTTCTCTTCACGCTGATTCACCAAAAGTAAATATACAAAAATTTTGTTTTTTCTTAAGAATAATTTCATAAGTTTTAGTTCAGCATAATATCTGCATTGACACTTCCAAATGGTTTCAAATTATTTTTATTCCGTAATTATTCTATATTAATGTCACCTCATACACATTATGATGGAACATCAAAATATAAAGTATGGGAAGCTGTACGTGCATCAACTTGTGCTCCAGGATATTTTGAAGAATATTTACTTGATGGAAATGTATTTCAAGTAAGAAAAATATTTACAAATTTATTTATTTAGAGATTAAAAAAGAATGTTTTATTTTTTTTTTGAAGGATGGTGGATTAATAGCAAATAATCCAACAAGTATTGCTTTACATGAATGTAAATTATTATGGCCTGATGAGGATATTCAATGTGTGGTATCATTAGGCAATGGTAGACCAGCACCTGATGTTGCATTTCAATCGAAATCAATGAGCTGTAAATATAAGTCTTATTTATTGAAAAAGAAAAATTTTTCTTGTCATCAGCGATTTTGTGAAACACAATCTAAAAGGAGTTTTGAAGTATAGAAAAAAAATTTGGATTCTCCTCACAGATCGTATATCAAGAATAACTTCTTTCTATGGATCTTTATAATAAGAAAAAGTGTATGTGTGCATAAAACTATGATCATCTTGAAAGGTTTAAGTATATTTCTACAGTCGATTTTTTTCGCGTAGCTAAAGAGTTTGATAACTATTATTCGTAATATACAGAAGACATTTGTTTAAAATTTATTTGAAGAAGTATCGTTATGTCAGACTAATTCGTAAATTTTTACGTATAATATTTAGAAACTAAAATTTTTTTTAATATTTCTAGTAAGACAAAAGTTATCATCCTTAGTCGATAGTGTTACAAATACGGAAACAATTCATGTTTGTTTACACGATCTTTTACCCACAAACATTTATTTTCGATTAAATCCATTTATGAGTTCAGATTTTGTTTTGGATGAACATCGACCAGAACGTCTCGAACAAATGTTACGTGATACTCAATCTTATACACGTCAAAATGAATATAAATTCCTTAAACTTACTCAACAATTAACAAAACTTCGATCACCATTTCGACGTTTCTTGGATAAATTAAAACAATTACTTCGCATATATACATAGATATATTTGTTTTGTTTATGTTGTATAAAAAAACAAATTGTTTAATAAATACAGTACCGTCATAAACCGTAGATGATTCTTAACATAAAAATCTATTTTCTTTTCTTTTCTTTCAGATGATTTCATCTTAGGAAGTTAGATAAAATGTTTTTAATAATATTCGGTGTATGTATTTGTACACTTATTATAATCGGCTGGAAATTAATTCTGTCATCGCAGCAAATAGATCAACAGCAGGTTTTTTAAAAATTCAGTTTTGTTTTGTATTTCATCTATATAACAACAATAATTGGATCTATTTCTATAGGATATATACAATAGTGTAGAACAGTCACAAAATTTAACACTATCTGTTGATGATGTCATTCGACATGATGATGATGATGATGAAGTACAATCGGTATTTGATTTTGATGTAGAATATTCATGAGATATATTCTTGTGTTATTCTTTTTCTTTATAGTCACCAACAAAGATTATCTGCGATACAAATGATAACAGTGTTGTTCGAAGTATTCTAGAATTTTTACCCGATGAAATCCTACTTGATATTATTAGTTATCTAAAACCATATGATATTTATCATAGTCTATATAAGTAAGTTGACTAATTTATTTTAAATACGTTGAAGATTTTCTAGAAATAATCTGCAATATAAATATGAAAATAATCTAGATTGAAATAGTTAAATCTAATGAATAAGACGGATTAATTAAAATGGTTTCTATTTAATGAATTTATGTGTGTTCTAGAGAGTTGTGGGTGTAGATTCATATTCAGATTTAATTTCATACAGCTTTTCGACTCTATATTGATTGTTTTCTAAGAAAAGTTAACAAATAGCTGAAATCTTAATTCTTCATTTGATCGTATTCACAGAGAATGCTAGATATTGATGAAAATAAAATCGCGTTTAGGTAAATACAAACCATGAAGCTACAGTTTATTTGACTTGGCGAATTTTTATCTATAGAAAAATAAAAAAAAAAATAAGAATCAGGACGATGTGGTATCTTAAGAATCATTCTTTATATCAAGTTTTCTTTGAATAAGATAAAAAAGATAAATGTTATACATTCTAGTCAGAGTTGGACAAGTATGAGCATTATATTCGTACTTGTGAGGATTGGTACTCGTTAGAGTCCGTTGAGTCCAAAATTTTCCAACTCGTCTCAATTCGATCGGCTCTTGTACTGATACTCGAGGAAACTTATACTTGCTCAGTTTTGAATGTATCCTTTTTTTTTAATAAGTATTAATTGTACTATACTTATATTTTATTCTAGTCTTAATAATCGTTTTAATTCAATAATCAATGATTTTCAACTTACATTACATTTGGATATATCATATATATCAAAATATGAATTTGATTATTGTCTTTCATCAATATTACCATTACCATCAGTTCTATTACGTCTTCATTCATTACATATATCAAATGATGAGACTTATGGTGCTATAGCATTATTTATACGTCAATATCCACATTTAAATATTCCATCACTTCGTTCACTTTCACTTACTGATGCAACAATAACACAAATAAAATTTCTTTTTCAAAGATTATCTATAGAACTTGAACATATATCAATAGTAACAAATCGAACAATAGATATGAATGATAAACGACAATTATGTCAATTATTATTAAAACATAAAGCACTTCGTTCGTGTCGTTTATCATTATGTGATGGTGTTGATTGTGATGAAACAATATTAAATAATTCAATAAATAATCAAATTGAAAACATCATTATTGATTTATCCTATTTTCAAAATATTCTTACACTTTTATCTTATATACCAAATGTAAAACAATTAACAATAAATATAAATCAACAAAAATATTATAATCAAGATTATGATGCAGCTGCATTTGATATTGTACGTTTATGTATTCCAACACAATTAACATATTTTAATTTAAATTTACGTTTTTCAAATGTTGAATTTGAACATATTGAACAATTATTAAATTGTTTAGTAAATTTAAAACATCTTTGTTGTTCATCATTTCGTGTTGAACTTGTATGTATAGAATTGAAGAAAAAAAAAAAAGAATATTTTTAATTTATTTATTTAAGGTCGATGGTTATCGATGGGCACAAGTACTTGAACGTCTACCATTATTACGTCGTTTTGAATGTGTTATGACAACATATATATATCATTCACTTGATTTAAATTTAATTTCTCAATCGTTTCAGACATTATTTTGGAAAGAAAAAAATTGGTCAGTTGTTTGTGATTATTTTCAATATCTTTCTCGATTAATTATTTATACAATACCTTTTTATAAAAATTTATTTACTTCAACATTAAATGGTTCTCAATCATTGAATGAATTTGATGATAGAAATGTTTTACCAAGTAATGCTTATGATAAAGTTACTCATCTTAAAGTATCTGTTCAAGGTATGAAAAAAAATTATGATTAATCATAGATAATTGATCTTGTAATACATAGTGTTTGACATGATGGAGTTTTTTTTTTTGAGACCCGACTAGAAGTCAACGATACTTTTTTTTTCGTGAATCTAAACAAATATTTGAAACGAAAGAAATTATTATCGTAACTAGAAATTGTTGTTTTTCTTATGTAAAGTTTGACATTAGTCAATGTATTGTTATTTGAGTCGAACTTTGGTAATTTCGTCTCTGTTTTTTCATATATGGGATAGTATAAAAATAGTTTATTTGCATAAGAGTAAATGAAAAATACTGTGTAGAATTATTGATGAATGTTTTCTCGATATAAAATTTTATAATAATTACTATTATTGAGTTTTCTATAGGAAATTGTTCCTATGGAATAACAGTGAAGACAACAAAGGCATTAGAAGAGTATGATGGTCTTGGATTGATTTTGAATTTTTCAGTCGACAGGCTACATTTCAAGAAAATAGATGAATTTATTAAAATAGACTAAAAGTTTTAGAAGTTCACAAATCCGAATCTGTAAAAAGTTTCTCGAGTTCGATTTTCTTGAAATAGACTTCACTCAAGCAAAAAAGTCGAAATAAATCTAAGATCATCGTAGTTTTATCATGCGTTCTCCAACTTCATCGTTGCTTCACTAATTGTAGATTAATTTAGTGTCGAAAGTATTCTCGATAAGACAATGTTGACAGTGTAGATTTTTTTTGTTTATGGCAATGGCAAAAAATAAAGTGAACATTTTTTAAAGAAAAGTACAAAAAATTAACGATTGAATTTGTTTTAACAAAAACTGCAGCTATTCGAATGTCTATTACTGATATAATTATAATCAGCTAGATTCTCAAATATTTCGTTTCACTTCTGAAGAAGCGATTTAGAGTTCCAAAAGAGTAAACATATAGTATATAGTACAATAACCATTAACTCTGGCAAGGTCAACTCAATATTTGAACAAGCGTCACCTTGCTTGATCCCCACGTTGGATAGAACATATTTTCTATCGAATCTAATAATAAAATTTATTATTTATCAATTTAACTTATACTTAACGTTATTTATTACTTTAGGATTACATTCAGATAGTATTCCAGTTCGTAAATTTCGTTATGTAACATCATTATCACTTTGTGATGGTGAATCATATAGTGATCATTCGAACAGTTCACTACTTTCTTATTTAACATCAACAATTGATTTAACAAAAATTCGTCATTTAAAACTATATTCTTTACTATCTGGTCATACACTATTTTCACTTTTATGTAAAGCACCAAATATAGATTGTTTAAGTTCATCATATCATAATCTTTTACAAATGATTAATGATTTTGGTGATGTTTGGTTATGTTGGTTATTAAATACAATGATTAAAAAATTAACATTATCATATGGTCGTTTAACATTATCAATAGTTGATCAATTTATTGAACTTTTTTCAAATATTGAACATTTATCATTATGTATGAATATGGATGATATTGATTTTCAAGAAATTCTATTAAAACTTCTACAAAATTTAACACATCTTTCATCAATTCGTATTAGTTTAGCTGGAAAATTAACAGATCATTTTCAATCACAAACATTTACATGGCTTTCAACGAATTCACAATTATATTCAGAATTTAATGATAATTTTCTTGATATATGGATTACATAGAAAAATTCACAAAAAATAGATAAAGATAAACTGTTGTATACTTGTTTAGTTATGTTTTTTTTGTTCTATTGTTATTTGCTAGTTTTGTTTTTGTTTTTTTTTTTTATATTTATTTCCATACATATCTGAATGCCATTTTGGACATAGATAAGAAATAAAAATAACGTTTTAGTGCATTTAATAAGTAAGCTTAGAAATTCTTTGATGAAAATATTGTCTTTGACGAGCATTCATCTGTACAATTTCTGTGGACATCTACACAATGAAAAAGATTGCCAAAGTTCTGATTTACAGATGAGTAGCAATGAAATGAAGTGGAAATATCAAAGAAACTTCATATCTTTGACAATTGATTCAATTTATCGTCGGAAATTCGTCAAATTGTCAAAAGTTAGATGGTGAAATTCCGGTTTACAACAGATTCATAAATAAATTAATGTCTGATTAAAAGATTATTCCAACCATAAAATGAAATAGTGCTTAGATTAGGGATATTCGTCACCTACGTTCTTCATAATCCAAGGTGAATCAATGTTTTTCTATTGTCAGTAGAATACTATAATGAGTTAGTCTTCTTGTTCAATACGTAACCAACCTTAACCATTAAATTACTTTGCAAAGGATATATTATATGTTAGTTCATTATTATATAAATAACAAATCATAATAGAAGTTTATTCCATAAGAACACATGCAACTTTGAAAAAAAAAGTCGTAGTTAAACTAAAAAGAGAAAGAGCACTTATGCTATTTACAGAGTCACTATATAATATTTCGAGGTTAAGTTGATTGTTGATAAATATATCCACATAATCATGCTTATCTTTTAATGAACATGATAAGTATATTTATAATTTGAATATTTTATTTCAATACAATTAAACACAACATTGATATTTAAAGAAAACAATGCCGGTTGTATTCTTACCAATGATGGAAGCATTCATTGCTCATTATGGAATGGTTATACTTTTTCTTTTTGGTAATATTGGTAATGTCTTTATAATCTTACTTTTTTATCAATATCGTAAAAATGCTTGGTCTATATATTTATCAAGTGGTACAATAATAAATATAATCTATCTTACATTTGATATCCCTATTTTTATCTATACATATTTTCATGATGAACCTATACCTTATTCATTAGTTTTTTGTAAATTACGTTTTTATTTATCACATGTATTCGGACAAATGGCTAGATATTTGTTTGTATTAGCATGTTTTGATCGATATATATTAACAAGTAGAAATTTTCATCTAAGAAATTTCAATCGATCAATTAATGCAAAATGTTCAATTTTATTGGTAATTATTTTTTGGTGCATTATTTGTAGTCATCAATTAATTTTTACAACAATGAATAATCAACAATGTGGCCAATTTGGAATATATCATATAATAAATAGTGTTTATTTATTTATTTCATTTTTAATTATTCCATCAGTTTTAATGATTATATTTGGATATTTAGCTTGTCATCAAATGAAACAATTTGGTTCAAAAATAAGACCATTAACAAATAATCAAAATGGACTTATTATTATTACTCGAAGAGACCGAGAATTATTATTGATGATATTAACTCAAATATTTATTTTTTGTTTAACTACGATATTTTATTTAGCTATTAGTTTAGAGTTATTAATAACAATTTCTAGAAATGAAAACAAATCTATTGAACGTATTCAAATAGAAAATTTTATTTTGATTTTATCAACATTTTTTATCTATATGAATCATGCTGCAGCATTTTATATTTATATGATTGTGTCAAAAGGATTTCGTCATGATTTTAAGAAGCTTTTAAAAAAATGTTGCAAGCAACCAATAACTGCTTCAGTTATAGAACAACGATAATATTCGATTCCATAATATTTTCAAAGTTGTAAATAAAAACTTGTGTACATTATGTTTCATTTTTATTTCATCTGTTCATTCTCTATCATTATAAAATAATCTTGTAGATATAATTAGTGTGTTATTACAATTAATAAAAATTGACAAAATAATTTCTAAGTTTCTATACTGCTCAAAGAGTCAAGGTTATTTTGCTTCATCGACAAAATAAAAGTACATCATGCATTGCCTCTGATGTCTTTAAATTTGAATTTGCATCGACACACGCTTTGCTTTTTCAATGATAAACATCGCTTTGGGTGAATAAATAATGCAAAACTATGAAAGTAGAACTATGATAAATCTTTTGTAATTTCTCTCGTTGCTTTTTGTGTACTCAAAAAGTGAGTACACTACTAAAATCGGTCAGTGTGTCCGTCCGTTTATCCGATAACTTTCGAAAGGAGAGTCGGATCGTGATGAAATTTTCTA
>CAJNSZ010003242.1:0-11771 GCA_905329745.1 Rotaria sp. Silwood2
TTTCTTGCGCTTTTTTAATGAGCGTGAATGGATCACAGTCGCGGTTCCCGATTGTGCGTTTAAACGCGTTTTTTTAAATTTTTGTCTGCTTGGGCAGAAGGCTAACATTTTTTTAAATAAAACACTGACGATGTTTTGATTTTCAGAGGTGTTTTATTTATTTATGATTGCACGAAAATCTTCTGATTTCATTTTTAGCATTGTCTCGTAACAGGCCTCATACTCAGTTATCAAATACACACATTGATAATTATTGTAGTATTACCATCAATTTTTATTCTGACTATCAACGCAATTATAGGTGTGCGTACTATTCAATCGTCACACAGAATTCAACCAATAAATTCTGTCTTATTAACAACGGCTAGTCATCGTCGTGATACGTATCTGCTTAAACATATGTTTGTAATGTTTGGCATATTTGTAGGTGGTTGGACACCCATTTATATTATAGCAGTAATTAACTGGACCGGTTCGGCCATTCCACATACGATACAACGACTGATCACCATATTGCCTATTTTAAGCTTACTTGGTGATATGATCAATTTATTCATATACAATCATGCACTAAGAAGATATCTGTTCAGTAAAATTCGAAGAACAACATCATAACGATTACTTGGTATCTCTTAGAATGAAGTTCAATGAATCATATTTGTATCATAGAATATTTTGCTGTAAATAAAGATGCAAAGAATCTACTTTGTTATTCGTCTAATGTTGGTCACAGAGAATCAGAAGATATTTCTCAAAGAGACTTTTCATCGATAAACAATTGAAAGACTTGCTCTTATCTTTCATATAGTAAGACAAGTTTCGAATAACCTACTCGATTTCATTCTCAAATTTTCAATCTTCAATCATTATCACAATATGAAGTTCGAATAGCTTGTGACTTTAGTATCATCTATATTTGCTTAAGTACAATTTTGAGTTTAATTCAAGTGCACGCATTGTTATTGTGACAAATTTCTTATATCTGTGAATAATGGATAAGATTTAGCTCGATTGATATTAATTTTTCCAAGTGCATTTATACTGCCATTTCAAAGCACTCCACGATAAGTTCACTGAAAGCTTGCATGATCTCCGAAATCTTATACGTTTTCACATTTAATGTTGATGTCGGAAAAAAATAATGAAATTTCAATTCAACGATAACGCATGTAGTCAATGTTTTCCAAGAAAACTAGAAACATAAAAATGCAAAATAGTGAAAGTAAATCTAGCAGAATTTCTATGCGGCATTATTCCGATTCAGAACATACACATTAACACAAATCAATTTTCACTCGCCATGCTACACATTGACAATGGAGCTCCAACGAGAGTCATAAGCATGTCAAACACCTTCATAGAACACGTCAAAGTATTGAGAGAGCAATTTTATTAAGAAGATATAGATTAAGATAAATATCTGAACAGAATCTCAATGCTTGTGGCAAACAATGTGAGAGTCAAATATTGTAAGAGTTTTTGACTTCAGGACGTATTTCTCCTTTATTTCAAATAGTTCTTTCGTAATGATTATGAATGAAAATGCTCAACTATTCTTCTTTTCGCTCTTTTTGTCTCATTACTATTTGATATTTGTGCTCAGAAAAAAAAATAGCTGACTTCTCCTTTGCTCAAAGATATTTTCGTGACTACGCTTTTAAAAACAATTTTTCATTAGTACATTTTCACCTTATTGCCTATATTATAATATATTGTATTAATTTTAACTTACAGCTTTGATTTTCTTCTCAGTCAAATATCAATCAATATCTGTATTTTCAATCATTGAATTGACTTAAATGGTTAGAGATACTTCTAAGTTTTTCATGAGAATGCAATTGTCTTACTTGTTAAAAACACATCAATATAATAATTATCATCTATCTTCTCCATCTTGTCACTTTACTGTGCTATTTTCACATTTATCTATGATATGCGTTTTCCTTTGTCTTGTTCGATCTCTACAAGAGAAGAGCGAGAAGAATGATAAAGATAATGGCTGATAGTTAGATTCGATTTGCTATAATCAATATTTGAAAGTAGCACAACAACTTTTCACTGCAGAAAATGCATTCCAAACCAACAACAATCAACAAAGAAGAATGTCGGTTTTAGAAAGTCGAGTAGAAAGTCAAAATGATTGGCAACTTTTCCTTTTGTTGATCAAGTTGTAAAACTGATAAGCATACGTCATATTCAGCGTGGAAATTTAGAAGATAAAAAGTGTAACAGTCAAAAGTCAAGCAAGAATCAAAATTTAAAGACAAATATTTACAATTTAGAAAATATGTTCATTAATACTGAAGAAACTAATTATTTCAGTACCATTAATCATGATTAGATGTAGTACAAAGGACGAGTATTCAGGTTGAGATGATGATAAAATTAAAATTTCTTGCTCATTTAGTAGATGTGCCAAGCAAAATTAAACAGAGTTATGTATGAAGGCAAGAGTACATAAGTTTCAATTCAAATAATCTAATAAATGAAACAAATCTATTAAGTAGAAATTCAAACATGAGTTATATACGTAGGTATATAGATATTTGAAATAAACTCACTGTGATTTAAAATTAGTCAATGAATATCAAATTATAAATTTCATTTATGTTAATAATTTTCATAATTTTATTCTATTGAATCATTATTTATTACATTAAACTATCCTACTAATACCATGATAAATAGGATAATATAAGTGTTGGAAGTTTATGTTTATGATTTTTCTTTCTTTTCTTTTTTCTTGTTTTTATCATTGTTTTCTATTTGCATAAAATCGAAAATTCCTATATTAATAAAATTCTGCATTAAAAATTTCTCCATTTATTTCATTTATTAGATTAATTAAACAGAGTTATTAAAAGACTTATACTTGATATTCTATATTTCTATTAAGTTATGTTTTATTTTGATTGAAATTCAGCTAAATTTAGGAAGATGTAGAGTACGCTAGTATATTTTGATGAAATCTAGTTGAGTTTTCAAAACTGAAAAATTCTAAATAATAGACGTTATTTGTTATTCGAAGATAGGTACATTTTAATCTTTCAATAAAGTTATTGAAGGTTTGTTTTACTCTTCTGATGTTTTCTTGTCGTACAATTTTGTATATAAACAATTTATTTTGATTCTCATCTTTAGTCATACATTCTGTTTATTCATAGAAATCTCGATAAATAGATTCATGTAGACATCGTCTTTCTTATTATGTTGCCTAAGTAAAATAGTAACAACAAGAATACCGATAAACTCTAATCTCTTGAAACGAGTGATTTATATATGACAACTATGAAAATAGATAATAGCATAGAATGAAGCACATAAATGATTCAATAATCAATCGTAGTATACTTCAAAGATGTTGCTATTCGTTGATAAAGTCCTCTTGTTGATAAATAGCACAATTTCTACATCTCAAATTTGATCAATTGATAAAAGAAACACCTATTCTAGTTACGTTGACAGAAAACGCTTGTTCGATCAAGAAAACAAGAAGGAAGACTAAGGTTCTGTTTATTCTATATGTTTTGAATTTTAATTTAAAAAATAGATGTTTAAGTGTTCAGAAACGACACTTATTGTTAATATTGATAATAAATTTTTTTTCTGATATTTTTCTTTTTTAACATGAAAAAAAACAAAATTTTATAAAAATTGGTAAAAGATGTAGATTCTATATAGTTAGGGACGTATCAGTACCAGTTTAACTATTTACACGTTTAACTAGTATCAATTTACTAGTTGGGACTCATATTCAGTTATCTGAGCCTATTTTAACTAGTACTGGTACATTCCTAGCCTATAGTTCATCAATAAACTATGTAGGCATTTGTCGCGTCATGCACGAGCCATTTTAACATAAACACGCTTATAAACATGGTACATCGATTCAATATACTAACACTGATTTATTAGTTTTTGCATCATAGCAAAAGTTTGAAGCTAGTATTTTGTACGACAAAAGATGTGCGACATGAAAATGCAAAAAAGTCAATTAAAATTTGGTGAACACTTATTTGTAAGACGATGCAGAATATTTTCATTCATAGATTGCATGATCATTGCCTTTTCTCAAAATTTACTATTTAAAAATTTAAAATGTTCACTTGCTTGTTCGTGAAATTGTTGTCGAGATTTGACTTCTAATGTTGAAAAAGAAGTCATTGCTGTACTTATGATGCGATTAAATATGTAAAGATGAATGCTTTGTTGTTTAATTTAAATAAATAGATTCGCTCTTTCGCGCTTAACTAAAACGAATTCTGTCTAAGTCAAAAGTTTTCTCTAGTTCGTTAAGTAGGAACCTTCTTTTCACCATATGAATACATATATTCACACAATAGATTGAAGAAAATTTCGGAAATTATCGAAACTTTCTGAAAAGCAATGTTTTTTTAGAACGGTTCGTTTCAATTGCTTTAATGGTAATTTTCGAACTTTCTAATTGGTATGGTATTTCTGTGGGAGTAATTTATGAGTAGAATTAATTTTTTTTTGAAATCGAAATACTGCTGGAGAAGGCAGCTACTATTTTACCACAGGCCATACATGAGCTAAAAGATCTTTCATTTCGTTTCGTGGAGTTCGAAAATAATTCTACAACACTTAACAGTATAACATATTTCTACTTTGTATGTTATATATAAACCATGTTAAACGCAAATACATAAGGTACCGAAACAAATTCTACTCAGCTCAGACAGCATAAATTTAATCATCCCTTCTTTTTCTTTTTTTGTTGTTGTTGAGAGTGATGGCAAAGTCTACGTCTTCCTAAATTTTAATTAAATTTGAACATAACTTGATATATAAAATCAGTTCTTTACTTCCATCTCATTCAATGCTTTTTAATTTTTAAGTCTTTTGAAAACTTATGTTTAATTTTGCCGAAGGCTTAACTTTGTCTGACGTATATATATATCGTGTGTTTTTTCTCGACATTATTTATCAGCAAGAGCGGTGAATTAAATACTCAACCTGCGAATGCTCATAAATCGGATTTTTTCATAAATTGCTTTTTGTAAAAATTTTTTTATTCTTAATTAATTCAGAAAATTTGACACATCAAAGATGAGCTAAGGAGGATAATAAGTTTTGTGCAGATTAAAATTTTATTTTATTTTTTAATTTGTTTAACGCTTGAGAAATAAGGAGTAGTACATTAAAATACATGTATATATATATATGTATATACTTATGGAGTACAAAATGAAAAGAGTTTCATGACTCTTGTGAATTTTATATTAAAAACACGAAAAAAAACCAATGGCATTTCTGATGATAGAACGAGCATAAAAATTGATGTTTTTGACATTTATTGGTTCAAAGCGACATTTATATTAAACAAATGCAATGAATTTGATTATGATTGAAAATTTCGCAATTAAATTGATGAAAATACCCGTTTCAATCAATGAATTTGAAATACATCATTTTTCTTTGTCCGTTTCATCATTTGAATATATTTTTTCTTATTTGTTTTACTCTATGAATATGCACACTCAATCATTTTTTTGACGTTTTAATATATAAACAGAAAAAAGCTTTGTTAATGATGTGTAATCATAGGTTAGAAGGTTTTAGCGTGTATACTTTTTATTGTTTACCGTTTTAGAATAATTCAAATGCGTAAAATATTGACATTCTTCACAGTTCCACGCTGTGTTTCCGAATATATATTCAAAGTCAATATTTTGTATGCATTTTAACAATATTTTTTCCACTGTGATAAGACTACACATTCATGTGTCATATAAAATGCAAAAGAAGATTGATTTTTATCCAGATTAAGAATAATAAGTTGATTTAATAAAAAGAAATATGTAAAAGAAAGAATGACAAAAAAAAGTATGCTCATTAATCCAATGGTAAATGAAGAATTTAATGGAAGCGAAGAAATACATCGTTCCATGTTTCATCTTCGTCGATTTAGTTTGTAATAATAAAAACAACATGCGTGATCTATGCGATTTTATTTCATTAATCTTTCTCTAATTTATTTTTTCATTCAGATTTATGTTCATCAAATTTTTCTCAGGTATATGAAATAATCTGGATGTTATACTCCGTTTTATTTTAGTATATTCCAGTTTATGATAATTAGTTATGGAAGCGAGAAGTAAGAGAAGATATTTGAAAGGCAACATTCTCGTGTTGGATTCTAAAATCTCTTTTCTGTCTGTCGAGTCCGTATTTTTCTCTTTTTCTCAGCTAGAATTGAAAGTTCATAACAAGCATGAGATTTTATATTGTTTTACATGTTTTTTTAAATGATTAACATACATCATCCTGAACTTTCATCTATTGTTAAAAAGTTTTATCTTCTGCATTGTGCGTCTTCTAATTTTAACCTTACGAAACGTTCTTTTCCAAAGTATCTTTTTTTGCTTTGATAAGTAGATAGATCTTTAGACCGATACATCTTCATCTTGAAAGCGTCACTAATAAATTATTTAAAGAATGATAATCAACTGTGTCTAAACTTATATTTTCATAACCATCTTTAATTTTTTTGGTCTAAGAGTAAGTAAGACGGAATATGGCAAATAATGTTTGTTAATCAGTCAATGACAAAATTTATTTGTTTGAAGCGTGTTTCATTTGATATTGATGATTGAACGATCAAAGCATTGTCGTTGTTCTTTTTTTTACAGATGTCATTTATGAATATAAGCATTATGTGGTAATGCAGCAACAACAACTTGAATTGCTTCTCGTTTCTATTTGTATTATACTTCTAATTTTAATTTTACTTAGCGGATATGTTTATGCATTTTCAATTTGTTGTATTCGTCGATTTCATAAAGTGAATCATCTGCTGACTCTAAATGTTTGTGTGGCAACTATAATTGGTACCAAATTTTGGACGATCTATTTTTTAATGAGTTACTTTTATCCAAATATATTATGGACACCACAAAGTTGTTTACCAATAATTTATGTACAAACAATGGTTAATTGTCAAGTCACCTATGCCGTGTGTGTCGTATCATTTAATCGACTTTGCACAGTCATCTATGGACAAACAACATTTTTTCGTACAAAACGTGGAGTTGCTCTCTCTATTGGAATTCAATGGTTCATCGGAGCAACATTGCCATTACCAACATTTGCATCAGACATTCAGGTATGAAGTTTTTTTTTGTTCGAAAGATCATTTTGATCGAACGCTTATATGCATACGGATAGCCAACCTAAGGCTAATATTTTTTTAAATTAACATTGATAATGTTTTACTTCTTAGGAGGTGTGTATGTTTTATTCCGTAGCTTCTCAAAAGAGGTACTTTTTAAATAGACATTCAGTCAATTAACATATCGTTATAGCTATTTATAATTGTGGTCTAAATCTGGAAACTCTTAATTTACGAAATATAACTAGAATGAATCGTGAGATCTTGTTTTAATAATAATCGCTATATTTTACATAATATCGACTGTCTTTGCATAATGTATTAGATGCAGTAACTGTTCCTCAAAATACTCAACATAAACAAATAGCGACTACATAAATAAGTAGCTATAAAAACGTATTAATTCATATTAAATATCTCTAAATCCTATGTCATTTTTCAACCCCCTACCGTTTGTTCGAAAACAACAAGTAATGTTTAATAACATCCTGAGCTTAATTTTAAAAATAAATAATATTTATTTATTAACCTTGCTAAATGATTGAAAAGTGCTTCGTATTAAACACCTATTAATCAAAGCTTTTGTGAAAGTTTGATTTTATATAAATAGCAAACACGCATTTAAATAGCTATCAAGATTTAAGTAGGTGACAACTATTTAAAAAAGCTATAGAAATATTGAACAAGTATGGAAGAATTAAATAGTTATGGAAAACTTTAATTAGCTATGAAAAAAAGTCAAATAACTGTGGAATGTTTAAATAGCTTTGACAAGTTGTATAGCTCTGAACTTTGAAAAAGTTATTAAGATTTAATTAGCTATGGAAATTTATATAGTTGTACATTTTTCAAAGTGTTTTATGTTAAGAAAAACTATAACTCGTCTGAGAGTGAATCATTTTATTCATGATTACAACAAAATCTTCTGATTTCATTTTTAGCATTGTCTCATAACAGGCCTCATACTCAGTTATCAAATATACACGTTAATAATTATTGTGGTATTACCATCGATTTTTATTCTAATTGCCAATACAATCATCATCATGCGTACAATTCAATCATCACGCAGAGTTCAACCAATAAGCTCTATCTCATTAAAAACGATTAATCACCGTCATGATACGTATTTACTCAAACATATGTTTCTTATGTTTAGTATATTTGTAGGTGGTTGGACACCCATCTATATTGTAGGAGTAATTAATTGGAACGGGTCTGCCATTCCACATACAATTCAACGAGTAATCACAATTTTGCCTATTTTGAGTCAACTTGGTGATATGATCAATTTATTCGTATACAATCATGCACTATGGAGATTTCTAATCAGTAAAACCCAGAAATCAATATGATGATAATTATTTTTTATTGATCTGAATGAAATTCAATAAAATATATTTGTACTACAGGATATTTTGCTGTAAATAAAGAGCAAAAATAATCTGCTATGCTACTTGTTTAGTGTTGATCATAGAGAATGTGAAGACATTTGCCAAAAAAATCTTCTAACAATAAACGTTGAAATAATTTGATTATGTCTTTCATAAAGTAAGATAAATTTCGAAAAACTTAATCGATTTCATCCAAAAATTTTCAATCTTCAATCATTGCGGCACTATGAAGTTTGTACGATGTGTGATTTGAATGTCATCTATATTTACTTAAGTACAATTCGAAGTTTAACTCAGATACACTAATCATTATTGTGACAATTTACTTCTATCTATGAAGAATGGCAGAGATTTAATTCAACGGATAGTAATTTCATCAATTGTTGTATTCGACTGTCATTTCAAAGCACTCCATGATAAGATCATTGAATTATTGCACGATCTCCGAAATCTTATACGCTTCAACATTTAATGTTGATATAGGAAAAAGAATAACAACAGTTTAATTCGGCGAAAATGCATGTAGTCAATGTTTTCTAGGAAAATTAGAAACATGAAAATGCAAAATAATGAAAGTAAATCTAACGAGAAAGTTCAAGGTTTAGGTGTTCACATAGCAAGGCGAACATTTTGCGTAATACCCTTCTATTTGTAGTGTTGCATAATTCCAATTCAAAACATACATATAAATACAAATCGATTTTCACTCGTCATGTTACACATTCATAATACAACTCAAATCAGAGTCAAAGACATTTCAAATATCATCATACGGCATTGTATTCATTTCAACTTATGATTTTGATTCTATTCTCAGTCAGATATTAAACAATGTCAATATGTTCAACCACTAACTTGATTTAAATTTATACTAATGCCCAGAAATTTTTCATTAAAATGCATTTGTCTAACTTGTCAAGAGCACACAAGTGAAAAAGAGCTAAAATCAAGTTTTCTTTGATAAACTGATTACTTTGTTTTTGTCTAAGCTGTAAATTAAAACACTCAAGTTAATCAAAAGAAAATCTGCTCTTTCTCCTTGAGAATACGTCAGCATAATGATTATCACCTGTTTTCTCCATTTTGCTTCTTTTATTGTGCTATTTTCACGTCTATCTATGATATGTGTTTTATTCTGTCTTCTTCTCTCTTGCTAGTTTATATTGTGTCTCGTACGATCTCTACATAATGGATACAGGAAAAATAAAAAAGGTGGTGACTGATAGCCCGCTAAGATTCTTCATAATCAGTATCTGAAACTAGTACAACAGCTTTTCACTGTAGAAAATTCATTCAAAACCAGCGACAATTGATTAGAGATAATGTCAACGTTAGAAGTTAAGTAAAAGGTCTAAAAGAATGGCAACTCTGTCTTTCGTTCATTTAATTATTAAACTTATTAACATGTATCATATTCAATGTACAGATTGAGATGTTTAATATATAAAAGTTAAACAAAAATCAAAATTTAGGAAGAAATGTATTCTTCAAAAGAAAAACATATTCATCAGTACTGAACGAACTGATTATTTCAATAGCATCAATCATAATTAGGTGCAGTACAAACGAATAGTATTCAGTTTGACATGACAATAAAATAAAGATTTTTATATCTTTCTTTTATATATGCATGTGGATGTAGGTATGAGTATTTGTGTGTGTAAACAGGGAAGGTATTAGTTATCAGTCATTTCTAAATCCTCATATCTACATTTACATTCTAAATATATAAAAATAGAGGAATAAATAAATAAACTTTTGATTATATTACTTGTTGTAATCCATCAATAGTTTTTAAGGGCGCTTCTAAAAAAACTCGATCTTATATCAAGTAAATTTAAATTGCATAAAACGTTCAGGATATGTTGGGACTTTAGCAAGGAGGCTTTGGTAAAATTTTCAGTACTGTACGATAATGTTTTCAAGAGATACTCAGCAAGAATGGACAAAAATAGCTCATTGGACAACTTAAAATTCTCTATGATCCTTCACTCTATATACCTGTGAAAGTTTTTGCTTGAAACAGAACGTCAGAATGTAGGACATGACAGAGTGCTGGGTTTTTTTTTCAGTTCTTACTTTTTCAACCGAGGAAAAAGAATAAAACTTTCAGTGTCTCGATAAACTCAAAAAAGAATAGTGCTCTAATAGTGAAAATACTCTTTGATATAGTAATAACAAAGTCTAATTAAAAAAAGACGTTTTTATGCTCTGCGTCTTGACATGTTCTTTCAAGCAAACAAAAAATTAAATATATCGAATGAACACTCACAGGCAACTCTAAGTTGCGCAATCAAAAAAACATAAACAGAGAAAAAGCATATCTTTAAAGCAGCAGGTAACGAAAATTATCAAACATTTTTTTTCAAGAAACTCTTTGCCCAATAAAAAAAAAAGAAACCAAGTCGTTTATGAAAAATAAGACATTGCACTATTTTCCAATGCATTTATTTCAATTTCGATTTTTATGACGAAAGTTAACTTTGTTTTTTTTTCTAGGGAAGTGTTGAGTATTTTTTGATTAAGTAAATTCAAATATAATTTCATTATAATCAATATTGCTAATCTATTGTTCAACTATTTGTTTAGTAATATTTCGTAGCTATTATTTTTTCGAATATTTTTATAGCTGAAAATTTTGGTTGTGATGCTTTCATTTCTTATAAGTTCTGCACATCATGTTTCTACAAAGTCTATTAACATGTTTTTTCTTGCTCTGCGAATTAACATTCAAGCTATATGAAAATAAAAAATGGATTATCAAATATTCATATTTCTCATTAAATAACTGAGATATTATTGATAAATTATCTAGATTAAAATCAAGTAGACTACATAAATCATTAAGTTGAATTTGATATGATGTAATTATTGCAAGTTATTCAGTCCAATAAAAAGCAAAATATTTCATAACAAGATTCTCTAACTATGCCAACATTAATTTTATTCAATGTTTTTAGATAATCTGGTAAACATTCAATTTTTCTAACTTAAATTTCATCTAAACAAAAAAATCGATATGCTTCAAAAAAAAAAACTTGTTTAATTATTGTTGTTTTTTTATAATCTGATCCTTGATTTTTTTTTCAATAAATAATTCTCTTTGTTTTAATTTCAAATTCCTTCATTAGAAATCAAAATAAAGTATTGCACTTGTACAACATTTCGTTCCTGTGCACGACCTGTACAGAAATTATTTATCCGTACTCTACTTCTACCAAGATACGGGCATCCTACCAGTAAGT
>CAJNSZ010003243.1:0-11763 GCA_905329745.1 Rotaria sp. Silwood2
GGTCTAAGCGATTACCGCTTCACCAATTCACCGGTCGACCGATTATTCGTCACCGTTGCATGCCCACTCCTAATTATCCCTAATCACTCCTAATCATCTCTAATCACTCCTAATCAAGGCTAATCACTACTAATCAAGACTAATCACTGCTAATCACTTAAAATCATATCTAATCAAATAATCAGCTGTTTCCCCTTGTATAAATGGCTCGAACATACTGCTATTCACTCAACAAGAACTAACTTGTGTGTAAAATATTGAACATTTGTAACAAGAATTATCTTTTTTGTTAAAATTTTGTCAGAAAGACGATTAATTGACCGAAAACACATAGACTTATACATTCTGCTACACTTCTCATCGTATGGATTCATCAATCTTAACAACATTGACCACGCCAGAGATTTGAATTAAATTGTCACTTAAAAAGGTCAAGTGAGGAAAAAACCAAACATTTTCAAATTTTTATTAATAATTAAATAAACTGACAATGTTCTGAAAATACATGATTTCTTGTAAAGTAGAAATTTAACCTGATTTTCTGAAAAAAAAACATCATTTTTTAACGGGAATAGGAAGATCAACAATTGTTATAAAAAATATTTAAAAATTATTTCTGATTGCATCAAAAAAGTATCTATAAAGTCTATAAACAGTTAAAAAGCAAAACTACTTCCTGGAATATTATTTGTACAATCACTGTAATATGAATGCTTGTTCAATCATGTATAAAAGACAGTCGGTAGTATTGAACAATGAATTTCCTTCGCTGTTACAGCTGCCAGATAAATGATATATTTTTCGATCGCAATGAGAGTCAATCTGCTAGGATAAATGGACAAGATCAGTTTCTTTTTTCTCTTATCACTGGCAAGAATATAAAAAATAGAAATTTGTCAATAAATAAAGTTGGTACTTTTTTTTCTAGTATGATTTTTTTATCACATAAACTACATACAAAACTAACACAATATGTGTTTGAATTTTCGATCATGAATGATTTCCTTTAACTTATCTTTGTTTTGACATTCATATAACAATTATCGATTTGAACATAATTGATGACACGAAAGAAGAGTAAAGCATATACAAATTAATTAGATGAACGAAAGAGAATAATCAACACATTGAATAACGATGAGAGTGGCTTGTCGTTTCGTGTTGTGAGATTATTTGAATGAATAAAAAAAATGGTTGCTTTCTCAAAAATGATTGAAACGATTAAAAATAGTGAAACATTACGAGATAATGAGTGTAATTGTTCGCTCGCTTGTATACTACTTTTGAAAAGAAATTTTCTCCTGTCACGCTTCCACTACTCTTACATATATGCAACTTCTTTTTTTATAATCATCTTCAATAATAATACGAACAATACACGTTATAATATATCAATGAAATACTTCATTTTTTTTACATTACAATGTCTTTGAACAATATAGTGTGTTGTTAGCTATAATTTAACTCAGTCTTATCACACACTTTAATCGATCTATCCGATAATACGAAAATTTAAATTTGGATAGTCACATTCAAATGAATTATTGAATGAACATATTCAATGTTGTTATCAACAAATGACAGCGCTCATGTTCTTATATGTAACATCATCGATCACGTAATAACCTTCACTGTAGAGTTTCATTAAATGAATTTGATTCTCTATCGGATTAAACGATAGTTCGTTCATCTTCAAATAAATTATAAATACATTAAATCGTTGAACAGTACAAACATATGAGTTTCTGTGCATTCATGTACAAAAATAGATGAATAGTCTTTTTGACTGAAAAATACTTTTCTGCAACAATAAACCAGTTCAGTTATGTTCTATGAGCGTCACCGAATATGTTCGCTTGCTTGTATAATACGATATCTGTTTCATTTCACAAGAAAAAGAAACATGTCATAATTAATTATTGACTGTGATGCTTTTCATTTGATAAGAAAAATAAGAATGTTCTCATTCTCTTCTTATCCACTATCGAAAAAACAATGAAGCTTTAGAGATTATTTCATACGAATAGAAAACAAATTTATTATAGTACAAATCAATATCAACACGTATTCTTTGTTGTCTTTTAAATATGACTTTCAAAATTGGTAGTTTAGACACGAAATAGGAATAGAATGTCAAAGAATGTTCAAATAATAATTTTAATCTTGGTGATACAACTAGCAAATAGCTGCTCGATTCGCCTGTTCAGATAGTATTTAAAACAGCAAGTAAAATCATTGAAAACGGTGATATCTTGATAAGTGCGCCAGCAACTTGATCGAAAGATACGCAGAAGAACTGAATTATCTTTAATATTATCGCTGTTACTATTATAGGATAATCACTGTGTTTTTATATAGTGTAGTCAGCTCTTATTCCGCTCGCAAGCAAAATAGCTGATTAACGGAGAGTTTTATCGAACTTGCTACAGAGATCAATAACAAAAATGAAATGTTACAAAAAATGATGCCTGTTATCAGTACCCAATTTATTATGAGTCGAGCGAGACCCAATAATAAATTCTAGAGTTTAGGATTGACATCAAAACTTTCATTAATGTGACCTTAAAGATATATAGAATCTATAAAACACTTGTAAAAGATCTGGATGATTTAATGACTAGAATAACGAAAGAAATCGAAATAATAAAAAAACAAATGTTACGTGATGTCTTTTTAGAAATTGTGAAACGTCTACATTTTTGTATTGAAGTTAAAGGCAATACTTTTGAACAGTATTTATGAGCTTTGAATTAGCCAAAAAAAACTTTATGTTCTCCTCTTTCAAATAAAAAAAAAGATTAGATTAAGCTTGTTTTAGTAATGGAATTATACGCATTTCTTAAGTGGACACGACTTTTGGGACACCATGCTGAAACACAATTTTACACTGTTATCATTTGATTCTTTGATTGTATTATGTCCGTTACTACAAGTACCATATCTATTGCTCATTCGAACAAAGGTCATCGTCTACTGGTGCAAGATAGTTTCATTTAAAAAACGAACAAACAAAAATTGTCCAAATAATATTGAATTTGTAAAACCAAGAACTGTAAAGTTCATGTCCATACTGATCTCCATAATAATTTCTTGAACTCAAGTAGTGAACATAATCGTCTTCCTCAACTAGAAGATGTTCAAGTCAAACACTTCCGAGATATTGTCAAAGAGCATGTCGTGAACGAAACAGCACCAATTTCGAAAATATACGACGAAGAAATTATACAAGCTCGATTTGCACCCGAAATCCCTGCAACACCTATTCTTTGTACTTCTGCTTCATTCAATATTTCTGATTCTTACCATACCACATCGAAAGGAGAAAATTTCTTGATTTGTGACATGCTAGTTTCTCGTAGAAAAAGAATGCTACTTTCTGGGCAGTTCAAAAGAACTTGAAATTTTATTTGATAGCTCATCCATATTAATGGACGGCACCTTTTACCTGATCCAAATAAAATAATGTATGAACAATTATTTCAAGAATTAAAATTTGTTGCTGCATCAAGGAATCCAATATTTAAACTTGAACGGATAATTAGTGATTTCGAAAACGATTTAAGTCCAGCGATATCTGCTGAAGTAAGCCGAAGTTGAAAGCTCATTTTAAAATTTACGTGCAGTATTAAATACAAGAGTAAAGAAAGAATTTCGTTAATTATTTTTATATTTTAATAGATATTGGATGACTGATGTACCATTAGAAATGCTGAATATACATGGTTATCAATATCGAACAAATAATAATTGTGAAGGTATATAGGACTTTTCTCTTTCAACGTTAGGTTACGATCTGTATGTCTAGAATTTCATAACAGACTAAATCGACGTATTGAACGAGCACGTTCAAACCAATACAGATGCTCAACGGTGACCTAAATGAAATTCAGCTGATTCAATTCAAAAAAGAATCGATACTCTAAATAAACGATATATCAATAAATACATTAATATTGAAGAATTATTGAATGGTTTATCATTATTGGTCACAAAGAAAAAATGAACTTAATATTAACACAAGACTTTCGAACTTTATACACTTATTTTGTTTTACAGCTAATGCTCATTATCAAAATATTTATGTATCTTCTTGTTGAATAAAATAAACTTTTTACCGTTCTGATACAGGGTATTAACATCGATACTTTCGACATTTTTTCTTCGGCCTTTCTAACACACACACCTAAGCTTTTATACATATGATAACTTATAAAACCTTCTCTCTTTCCCTTATTCTTTTAATATTATACCATGATATCAGTGAAAGTCTATGACATGTGGAAAAGAAGGAATTGTGGATTTAGTGGCCTATGAGAAATCATAGACTATCTATATCCCAAATCGTTCAAAACATTGTGAAATCCGATAGACATCTGTAAAATTGCATATGATTCTAGAACAACAGTCATAACTAGAAAGTTGCGATTACTGCTGAAGCTCTGATCTTACAGAACATCAGACGTTGAATTTTATTAGATCTATATTATGATATCGAATAAGAAGGTTAGTCATGGAGCTACGCAATTGATTTTGCAAGGTTTTGAACAACTCTAAAAATACAGAATTCGATAATGTTGGTTGAAGCCTAACGCAATTTGTTGATTCACTTTGATGTATATGACTCAATTTCTTGTTTCTACCAATAAACTTATATTTTTTGTTATCATTGCACAAGCTCTGTAACTAAAGGGTTAAAATCGATATTATTTATTGAAAATAAAGTAGCTGTAGAGAAAGAAAAGAGCACGGAGCATCCTTCTCCTTTCATTCTTTATATTTTGTCTTTTTCTTTTTCTTTCTTGCTTTTCTGTCCTTGCAACGCTTAAGAGCGTCCTTCTTCGCTTATCTATCTCTTCTCTCTTTCGTTTACTTACTTTTTCTCTAATGTCTGGATTTTTTATGATTTTGTTTTTCTTTGCCTCTGCATTTACTCTCTTACATCCGCATAAGTAAAGTCAATACTCTGTACAATGATATTGTTGACAACTGTAAAACTCATTGCAATTTTGTTGTGCTTAATGCATAAATATTAGTCTTTTTCCTTGTATTATCATGTAAGCACTTCCGAGTGTTACATTCACGAGCATAAAAAAAAACGCTGCCTGTACACATTTTATAAGCTTTCGCCTTTGATCGGAAAGTACACGAAAATAAAAAGTGTATTGCTGGTTACTTCTTAACGAGAACTGCTGATTTATATCTTTGACGACTGATTAAGATGTGCAAAGTGAATCAAAATAATTTAATCTGAACACTTTGAATATTTTTTGTATCAAAATTTTGCTCTATTATAAGTTGAATCCTGATAATTTAGATTTTAAATAAACTACATTACAAAAAAAAATAGTTTATTTTGTATTTTGGGTATACAAAGTTAAATCTGAAGTAAACTTGAATTACAATGTAAGGAACTTACTTTTTTTAATTCTAAACTGCTTTTAGTCTTTTTTTATGCTTAATAAGAGCAGCTTTTCTGAACATAAATTTATTACATGCAGTTTTGCAACGATCGATAACAATTTGTCTCAAAACAGATTTTTTAAAATTTATCGTATTTAATTTTATCTAACTAATTTTCAGCCTGTAAAAGAAGGTTTTTTATTCATATGAAAACGATTCATTATTGTATAATCAAATAATGAACTTTGAAATCATAAAAGTAAATGTCAACTTGGATTTTTCTCGTCGCAAGCCTTATCTGATTCATTCAATGTCCTTTCATATACTTATTCTTCATAAAGTGCGTTTAACCATGATCGAAACCAAAACAAACGATATAAAACATAAGTAAAGCCACAAAATAAATATCTTATTCATGACCACATATGGATGCATAAATATTTTTTTCGTTTGTTTTTCACTATCAAGGTAGGAGACGAGAAAAAAAAGGCAATAGTCCTCAGTAAAAAATAAAAAGGCAAATCATTATTATACTTTGCTCTCTCGCGATTATACATACTCAAAACTTAATCTTATGGCTGGTGTCGCAAAATTATTTGATGGACATATTCGTGATAAATCAAATAAAGAAGTTGATTTTAGCAATAAGAAATATAAAGGAAAAATAATTGGTCTTTATTTTAGTGCTCATCGGTTTGTTTAATTTGTTCTCTTTTTTCAAATTAAATATTATTCGACTATTTTTTCTTAGGTGTCCACCATGCCGTGCTTTTACTCCACTATTAAGTGATCTTTATAATGAATATCATAAAGAAAAAAAATTCAGAATTATTTTTATAAGTTGTGATAATGATGAAAGAACATTTAGTGATTACTATAAGAATATGCCTTGGCTAGCATTAGAATACAAAGAACGAAAGAAAAACGAAGAACTATTAAAAAAATTTAATGTTACTGGAATTCCAAAATTAATTTTACTTGATGGTGATTCCGGAAAAATTATTTGCACTAATGCTGTAGAACAAATTTTGTATCTGGATACTGAAGGAAAACATTTTCCATGGAAATCACCAATATAGAATCATTTAAATTTTGCTCTTTTTAAACTGTAACGTGTGATCTTTTCGAAATAAATACATAAAATAGGATTAGCTATGTTGTACGTGATGTTTTGTATATCCAACAATGTGGAAATATTATGAATAGTACAGTTTTAATTCTTCGAATTTATACATTAGTGTATTTCGTATAATCTTAAAAGACTTTTCGAATGTTGTTAATTGAAGGATCTATTACTTCAAAGTGTTTTTAGAAACCCTGGTCAACTCTTTCTAAAAGAATCCTCAGGGACTCTTGACAGGAGTTTGCTACGAATTTCTAGGAAACTCACGAGAATAATTACGACTATTGCAGACGGTCGTATACAATGTCAATTATCATTCTATTCACATACACCTCTTATCATCGACGAATGGAATGGCTTTCTATTCGTCTTTTCTTTGTAAATATAAATATTCCATTCCTATTTCTTAAAATAATACTTATCATCGAAGTTGTTGACATCTATCTATATGGAAATCATAGAATTGACTTTCTTAAATTGATTCTTATCCTTTTAATTGTTGTTGCGATTAATCTGAATAGAATAAACTGGATTTTTCTAAAATAATCTTACCGTAGCAGTTTTTCTTGAAATATATTCTAAATGAAAAGAATACAATTACTTAGAGCTAACCAAATTTTTTTTTTCAATCAGTTTATTGTTCCCCGAGTGTTAGGGTTAACAGAAAAATAACAACTTTAGTTCAAAGTGTCGAACATGCGCAACAAGATGTGAACATAGATATCGCATTCGACATATATAAAAGAACAGAGGACACAAGTGCAATACAATAAAATAGAACACTTTTTAAATCGTTTATCTCTGCTTCTTCAGAATTATAGTGAATTCGCATCGATTACTGTACAACGGTAGAAATCTTTTCTCTCAATAGCGGAGATAGCGTTTGTACATGAAGATATGAAAATACGTCAAGAAAGTCACCAATTTTAATACACTACAGAAGAACAGGTGAAAACAAAAGAGTATTGTATTGTTCGTACCATATTGTTACGTACAATTCGATGAGATACTTTCAGAAAGCTCTTTCTACAAAAGTTATTTAATAAACGTTTATTTGATATATGGTTACAGCGAAAAGAGGAGAGAAGAAAGACAATATTTAGATATCTATAATCCTTATGGGGGAAATAGATATTTGCAAATAAAATCTCTTAATTCATTAGATGAGTTACAATAATAGTTTAGTTGTTTCTGATGAACAATAAGAAAATTAAATAGATTCATATATATGTGTAACACGTTTCCTCAATCTTTCGGGGAACCCACTATTTCTTCTAAATCCCATACTTTTATAGTATAGATCGTAATGATTCGGGGAGGTAATTATCATATATGACTCGAATGGTTCATTAAAAGCATTAGCCCCACTTGATGTATCAAGATGATTCTTTAGTTTCATCCAATAATTGTAGACATACTCAGCTAAAGCTTTTTCTTTAGCTAGTATAAGTGTGGTGTGATCTTCCCAACCTCATAATGAATATACTCATTTGATACCAGTTGTATAAATGTGTTCAATTTCTCTTTTCTGATTTTCCGTAAAAAAAACCATAGAATGAATTGCCATATATAATGAGGTAATGCGTAAGTAAGAAATAGTGATCGTTGTGTTTGAATATCTTTTTAGGGATATTGCGATAGAGTTTGCGAAGTCCGGAGTAGATATTTTTTATTTTTATTATTCGTGCATGTATATAAGTACCCCAACCCAATTTAGTTCTTATCTCAATCCCTAAATATACAACATGATTTTCGTTTTATCGACATTGACTGGTAAGAGAATATCTTTAGAATATTCTTCTAAAGCTGTCATGGCAATTTTTGCATGCTCCTCTAAATGTATAATATTTTTCGTAAGTTTGTTTTCGATTGAACCTTTTGTCAAGATTGCTAAATCATCTGCAAATAAATGAGTATTGAAACGCATGAACATTTTTGGTAAAAAATGTATATGCAGCCTAAATAAGGTTGCAGCGAACAATGAACCTTGCGGGGTGCCCACATTTATGTCTATTTTTCGTGATAAAGTTTCTCCGTACTGTATATGCGTAGATCTATTTCTTAACCATTCATATATATATCTTATCAGATTCACAGGCATATCTAGTTTCAGTAAATTAGTTATTAATGCGGGATGGCACATCTTATCAAAAGCAGTTTGGAAATCGACAAATATTCCGAGTTCGGGTGTGTTTGGAGCTGAGATTGTTAAACGAATATCTTCACAAATCGTGAGAATACGCGTTTGTAGTCTTCTCTTCGGTGTAAAGCCCGACTGCTCCTCAATACAAATGCCCTTAGCTTCGCACCACTTTAGAATCTTCGAATGTATACAGCGCTCAAATAGCTTACTTAAGTTCGGTAGTAACGATATGGGACGTAGACGATCTTCGGATGGATATATACCGTCCTTCGATATACAGATAACCTTTGCTATCTTGCCCGCTTCTACAAACTCGCCTTGTGTGGCACATTTATTAAACAGTACAGTGATTACGCTCATATATTCGACGGGGAGGCTTTTTAATAAGAACGCTGAAATCCCAAGGATGTCAGTCGATTTTTTTGCTGACATTCTAAGCCATTGCTTGTAAACTTCCTCAATTCCAATCGGTTCTATTGATAGTTTTGGTAGATTAGCTATATATTCATACGTTTCTAAATATTCAGTATGTTTCTTATTTTCTGCGTCATGAATCGGTTTCGAAAAGTGTTTCGCAAAGTATTCGACTAATTGGTCAACTATTTTGTTACTATCTCTTATAATTTCATTATCCTTACTTTTTAATCCTCTGAACGACGGAAGGTATGGACGAAATGTCGGTTTTACTATTGTCCATATATTTTGTCTATCGTTTAGATTTTCTAAACGTCTTTCACCTTCAATTGTTCTTTTGACAAGACGATATTGATATCTTAGTTCTTTATATTGGTATAAATAGACTAGAAAATGTGTCTTACGATATTTACGTCTCATACTATTGACTTGTTTAGCTAATGACACTAAATATGGAGGCCAAGGTGGCCGATATTTAAGAACTGTTTCGTAAGTACTAACCCGATCCCATAACACTTTAAGAAATTTTGAAAAAAGAATAAAAAATGCTGGTTCATCTATATTGTAAACAAATGCGTTCCAATATTGAAATACACATTTGAGGAAAAAAGTAAAGATGGTCCAGTTTGTTTTTCTAAAATCAACGTGTTTTTCGGTTAAAAATGGAGATGAATATAAAATTTGACAATGATCGGAAGTACCTATATCAACTACCTCTGTGGTCCAATCTTCTGCTGAATGTCCTACCGCGAAATCGATCACAGCGTCCGATCTTTTTGATATAGCTGTTGATGGAAAAATACCTTCAAATCCTGATTCTTTAATCCAATTGCTTATCGCAACTCCACTAGTGTTAGCTGCTCCAAACAAAAAGAATTCTTTGCCTTTAAAAACTTTAAATAATTCAATTGGAGGCAAAGTTTGGGGTGGAACGTATATTGCTCCTAGTAATATATCTGTATGGGCAACTTCCATTTCTACTAAAAGAAAATTATCTCTTTTATCAATCAGTTTCGACTTCAACGAATTATGAATTAACATAGCAACTCCTCCAAAACTATTCGTGCCTTGCTGGCTATGCCAGTAGTATTGAGGAATAAAAGGTAGTGCATGAATTAACAAACGAACTCCGGTCAGAATAATTATTTGAGGAGTAAATTCGTTTAAGATCAGATCAATATCAGATAAATGTGTGCTTAAGCATTCGCAATTATATAGGACGAAAAGTATATTTTCAATTTTGTGTACGGGTCTTTCCTTATACCATTTCTCACATAACTGTGTTATGCATAAACGCTCATTCCATTCCTTTATCATCTCCCCCAGCATTTTTCTATCTTTCTGCGTTCCTTCAAACTTATTTATACAATCAAAGTTCACTTGCGTCGGAGAAAACTTGAAATCGTTATTGATCATTATTGTTAGCAGGTAAATATAGATCGAGTAATTCAACAATATTGTTAGATTGCTTGAGCCATAGCTTATTAAGAGTATCTATGTGGTTGTTAAAAGATATTTGTTTTTCACTTATTAGTTGTTTCTGGATCTTTAACTGATCATGCCGCATATTTAATTTGTTCTTTGCTTTAACATTAGGTGCAATTTCACTAATTAATTGAATAAAATTATTTAAAATATTTACTACATTCGTATTCACATTAAATGCTAAATCCTTTATAACTGTTGTCGTTGTATCAATCATTTCTTTTTGCGTATTGATCTGTGTTTGCAGCAATAAGCATGTTTTTTGTATATTGTTAGAAAGGTGTTGAGATTTGTTATTAATTTTTTCGGTTTCTAATTGATATTTCAGTTTTAATGAATCAAGTTCAGTCTGTAATTCTTTTAATTGTATATTACGGCTATAAGTATTTGATAAGTTTTTTAAATATGGCCAATTGCTTGTCGAGTTGGAATAAGTAAAATTTTGTTGGATCTTTTAATTATCTTTTGTGTTTTGATTTGTTAAACTTTTTTCAGACTTTTATGTTCTACAATCCTGTGGAATAAACATCTGAATATGAGAAGGAAGTCGATTAGGATTTTCTCTTAATTGTTGAATAAGATCACGTCGAAATTGAAGTAAGATAGGGCATTTATAATCATTTGCTTGATGCTCACCACCGCAGTGATGGCATGTAGTATCGCATTCCTTGTGATCCCCATTACTTCGATTATTTCCACACCTTCTACATCTTTCATAATGTAATCGACAAGATTTTCTTGTATGACCTGGACAATTACATTTTGTACAAATTAAAATTTTCGGTGCTGGTAAATATTCGTCAATTTCGCATAACAATCCACCTAATGCAATAACACCGCTATTTAAGATATTGTTGTATTCCACTTTATCGTATATATCCATTCGAATATGTCTACTATGGGTTCTTTTAGTCCCGTTCATCTCTTCAATATGATATATTGATGAGTATTTTGATTTAAGATCTTCTTCGATATCCACGAAGGAATGATCATTTGGAACATACTTAATCACGATTGCATGTTGGGGTGGCAAGTGAATAGGTAATAAAGGCAAGGGGGGAAAAGCTGATTGGAATCAAATAAATCATTGCAAATCATTGACAATCATCGAATACAAAGTGTTTTCTTTTGACAGCAACAAAAATGCTCGTCATGTAGTCATCAAGACGGAATGAATTATGTTACTTCAATAGATAAC
>CAJNSZ010003244.1:0-11761 GCA_905329745.1 Rotaria sp. Silwood2
TTTGCGCCAGACGGATCGAGCTGAAATTTTAGGATATGAATTATGACTAATAATTACACATCTTGTGAAAGTTTCATCTTCATACATATCATGGTTTCAGAGATATATATTTTTGTAGTTACCCAAGTCAGCCCGTGCGCCACTGGTACGCGCACGTCACGCTTGTGCGCACGGGTGCGCATGATGTCACCCATGACGTGCGCGCACTGCAGCGTACTGATGTGTAATCGTTAATACGCGTGACGTGATGTCGCATCCAGTAGAGAGGCCGTCTGTTCATATGAATGGCACAAACAAAGTATATAGGATTAATAATGGACGTCCTTTTTGGATAGAAAAAAAAATTAAGGAATCAACTTTTGTGATACGAATATTTTTTCTAATATTTTTTGTAGTATTTGTTATAATATTTTTTTTAATATTTTTTAAAATATTGTTTAAACATTTTTAGATTTTTTTTTGCAAAATTTTTAGTATTAATATTTTTATAATATTTTTTATAGTATTTTTTTTAATATTTTTTATGAACATAATTATTCTAGATTTCATCTTCATTTTCTCAGAGGTGATTACCAAAGGGCAGCTTTTTTTTTTAATTTTAATATTTTTAGTAAATTAAGATTAATCATTTCCATCTTATCCGTCGTATGGAAAACAATACACATGATTTAACATCTCAACTCGATCATCATGGTACGTTATCGTCTGAATTTCTATTCATGTCTTTCTTTTTTTTTGTAGACAAAGAGCAGAGGAGACAACGCAATATTAAATACCGACAGTCAATACGTGAACAATGTATAAATATATCAAAACGAAATACATCGGTTACTGATACCAAGTTCACCACTGATCAACGTAACATCGTGTCTTTCGATGATTTTTTAGAACCTTTTTTTATAATTGCTGTAGTGATAATCAATGAAGATTTTGATGAAGAGTCTACAGAAGCTATTGTTGATGAACAACAATCAGGAGCACCATCGAATGATATTTACAACTCGAGATATTCAACTCTTAACGAAGGTATATTTAATTTTTCATTTCGTTTGCGTTCCTAATACATTTTCTTTTGTGTTTTATAATCTTGTAATATAGATAATCATATTTTTACGACTGATTTGGAATCAAATACTGAACTTGATAATGATTATTATTTACTTGAATCTCCACCATCTCAAGCTAGTGGAAGTGAAAGTGAAAGTGATACTGATGAAAATGAAGAACTAATACAAATCATTGATTTTATTCGTGGTGCTAATCTTGATAAGTCAAATACAGATCGATTATTAGATTTATTAAATAATATTCATTCAAATGTTGGTTTACCAAAAACAGGTCGTGAACTCTGGGAACGAGCTGGAATTAAATTTACATTTAAAACAAATATATATTGTTCAATTTGTAACCGACAACTGACGAAATTTGCTGATAAATGTAATTGTCTTCATGGAAATCAAAATATGAATACGGAACTTATATTATTCTCTATTCCCGATGAAATTCGTCGAGTTGTGAAATTAAATTTCAACCTAATAGAATTTTTTGCTGATTATCGACATGAATTTATGTATGATATCACAAATGGTATATTCCATTTATCTTATTAAGTTTAAACTAAATGAGCTTCATTTTAGGTGATATTTACAAAAGTAATGAAAAAAAAAACTCAATTACTTTGCTTCTAGGAACTGATGGTAAACCAACTTTTAGATCTTCAAGCAGCTCGATGTGGCCTGTAAGTGATTCATTTTTAATTTGCAGCGAGTCTTAGTAATCATATTTCATTTGGAAATTTACAAAGAGGATAATTACCACAACAAAAGATTTTTCTTTTTGAGAACAGGAAATTGAGTATTCTTTTCACGTGTAACTTAATATACATTTTTCCATAACATGATTCCTGGTTGTCTGCTGTCAGTTGAATCGATCGCTGCAAAATAATGTAGTCACTATATAAATTCCTATATGAAGACGCTCATTTTTTACTGATAAAGGTTCTAGAGTGTGTTTTACAGATATTATTATCGAATTGAATCAATCAATGAAATTTTGCAAGAATTCGTTGATAATAACATGTAATTGTTTGAAACAAAAGATTCCTTATTCCTCAGTCTCTGTTCGCTAAATATCTACGCTGATGCTAGAAGAGTACGTTTTGAACATCAATAATTTACAAATTTACCTTGAGATCGAACGTAAATAGTTAATCAAAACTTTTTTTTTTGAGAAATCTGAATAAAATTTGTTATGTGCGTCAATGGTAAGGAAAAAAGGATCAACAAGTGATTTTATGTTAATGATAAAATTATGCTTAATTATTTTGGTATAGGTTTTCTGTACTATCGCAGAAATTCCACCTCCTGTACGTGAATATCAACGTAATGTGATGCTATTTGCGTTGTACCATTCAACAAAAAGTCCAACGGCTGAAATGCTTTTCGGAAATATTGTGAAAACGATTAAACGTCTTCAAACTAGCGGTCTTCTTATTAATCTGGGTAAAAAAGATGAGTATCAATCACTTTTTAAAAATGCTTTTCGTGATCAGATCATTTCCAAATAGCTTCGAATAACTTAAACTATTTAAATGAAAGCGTTGATAGTATTTAATACTATGCATGGCATTATATTTGATTTATAGCGGTTATCAGCTTGAGAAATTTCAGTTTAGATGCGTATTGTATTACATCATACAGAAAATGATCATCAAGATGACTTATGATTATTAAAAATTAGAAATAAAGGTATGAGAATTATCTTGTTAATCCTTTTCAATATATTTTGTAAGTGAATTTGATCTAATAAGTCTTAGTTTAGCAGAACACGACAACGCTCAATAGTTATTCAGTATTAGATTGATAAATAACTGAATACGAAATAAAGCATATACATTTTATGCGCTGTTCATTTTACATATATACTTTTATCTATTAATCTAACATATTCAGCAATTGCCGACTGTTGTAACCTATAATCTATTCCTATAATTTTTAAAATAATCAATTATGTTTCTCTTTTCCATTTCTATACGTGTCCGATTGTTTAATATCAATGTTCAACTGATCGTTGGTGATTTGCCTGCGAGATCAAAATATAGTCTTTTATCCGGTCACACAGGTTATTTCTCATGCACACGATGCCTTATCGAAGGCACACATTGTAACATACATCGCCACATCTTTTATTCGTGGTATGAATATCAAATAGCTCGTCCTGAACGTCGAACTCGAGAAAATATAGAGCATTGTGTTAATTTAATCGAAATATCCAAGACAAAAATTCGACCATTTGGAGTTCTTGGAAAATCGCCTTTATCCACCATCTTATCAATCCCTACTCAATGTGTATTTGATTACTTTCATATCTGTTTGAAACTTCATTTGCCCTTACTGATTACACAATGGATTAATCTATTACCGAAAGTTGCTGTTGAAAAAGCCAATGCTTATCTTTCTGATATTCTTTATCCACACACCTTTAATCGACGTCCAAAAAACTTGTCAATGTTTAATCAATGGAAGGCTAGTCAAATGAGATTTTTTTTTCTTTATATATCTCTTCCACTTCTTGTACATCTCGAAAAATCTTTTCCTTCTGCGATCGTTCGACATTTTTCTTTACTTTTTGTTTATCTTCGTACATTGATTTTTTTTTATAATCGTTCAGACATATATGCAATGCGTCCGTTCATTGAATGCTATATGGAACAATTTCCATTATTTTATGGGTCATGTGCTGAACTGCTATCAACTCATATTTTAATACATTTATGGAAGCAATGTCAAGATCATGGTGCGTTAGCGTTTCATAGTATGTTCATCATTGAGAGTTCGCTAAATCACTTGGCAAAAATGAGTCATGGAACAATATCATTAGCCAGTCAAATCAGCTATTGGTATTCCATTGATCGATATATTCATTCGAGAAAAGTCAAGCGTACACCAATTACTTTTTTAGATAACTATTTTTTTGAGAACAATTTTTTTGATCAAAATATTACCAAACAATATGATCGACAATTTATTTATGCTTTTTTTCGCTTCTTTAGTCATGCAGCTGCTGAAGATATTCGCTTTTATGATCGTTTGCGTTTAGGCATTTCCGTTTATCATTCATTGTCATATAAGTTGCGAAAAACATCTGTTAGTTATCGAGTATGCTTGTATAACTCTTCCTGTTCTAAACTAATTTGCTTTGGCGAAATCTTATTCTTCTTTTCCTATCGTAATGAAAAGTTTTTTTTTGTTAAACAAATGTTATGTTCTTCTTCTTCATTGTCGAAACATCTCGATCTTGATGATAGTATCAGCTCATGGTCAGATCGAATTAATCAATACTTTTATTGCGTCCACTCTTCTTCAATTATCTTTCGTATATATTCTTGTTCTTCTTTAGTTCGAAAATCGATTTTTCTCCCATTTGATGGCGATATTATTCTTACATCTAATGTTGATCACGAACTCGAACATGATTAAACATACAAAAGTGTTTTTTTTTCGTATACTGGATCATTTTATTCAAGCTTTTTTACTTATGTGTGTTCTAGTCATGCTGTTTCTTTTCATTCAAGCTACTCTTTATATTACTTCGATATATTTTAGTTGATCTTGATCACTTTCTTATATTTCAGATTTTCTTTTGGCTGATTCTTCAGTTCTTCTTTTCTGAATGAAAAGACATCAATTTCTAGTTTTTCAGATCAATTTATGTTTTATTGTAGATTGAAATATGTATCATCAAAGAACCTCTCTCAACAGAACAACCACCAATAATTCATTAACTCAACCACGTACAAATTCACCTTTAACAGCACGACGTACACTTCCACTACCATCTCGTTTTTTTTCACAACAACAAAAACAACAGCAGCATCATACACAAAACCATCAAGGTAAAATTATTATGTTTTCATTTTTCGTATAGTAGATATATTGGGTTCAGATGCTGTTCAGCCGTATTCATCAGATGGTGATGTTTTTGAATCAAATGCCTATCATCGAAATGCGTCTTCACGAATGACAACTTATGATGATGGTTAGTTCTACCTGTAATAATATCAATCTATAGTTAAGAAGATTTTTGTTTATTTAGATTATATTCCTTCATCATCACCATCAATTAAACGAAAACATGCTGAATCTTCACTTGAACATGGAAAACAAATGGATGATATTACCAATTGTTTGAAAACTGTTATGAAACAACAAGAAGTTATTGTTGATGGTCTTCAAGCACTTCGTAAAAGTCATAACAAAATTCAAAAAATGACAATTTCATTACTGAATGCAAATAAACTTGTGAGTTTTTTTAATCCTGTCTTCTTTTGTGAATTCCCTTCAATATAGGATCAAGTCTCGGCTAATAAACCAGTTCAATTACCAATCTACGTTAGTGATTGATCATTGTTATATAAATTTATTTTACCTTGCTTTTAATAGAAATACAAGGAAGAAAATCTCTTTGGTTCAATATCACCTGCTTTATCAATAACTGCCATTCATTGTAAGTTGATTCGTAAACTGTATTCACCAGAAGAAATAATTAATGGTGAAGCACTAAATGAACAAGATGAACGATTTGAAATTGTAAAAGGTGAGTAATGCCATTCATTATATGTTTTACTTGTATTTTTTTCCAAGGAGCCATGATTGCTGCTTTTTTTGAAAACGAACCAGAAAAATTTAAACGTTTTTGGGATGGTGTTGGTGGTAAACATATTGGTGGACAAAAACGAGCTGCTCGAAGTCGAAGTAAAAAAGCTCGGTAAGTATATAGTCCACTTCGCACCACTATTTATACGGATTCACAAGCACTCCAAGATCCTGTATTTTAGACGAAATCAAGATCAAACTGATCAAACAACTGATTCTGCCATGGCTGAAATGAACAGTGAATTAAACAGTCAAAAACAGTTCGATGATGAAGATGATGATGACGACAATGATGATTATTGATATTTTGCCTTTATGTCAATTACTTATTCATAAGATTTATGCCAATTATTTGTCTTATTAGTTATTTATGAAATTATGTAGTATCTTTGTCGAAACATCAAGTTCGTTTTTTTTCGCATCATGAAATAATAACTATCACACTTCTCATCCATCTTTACATTATCTAAAGAATCTTTCTTTAATTTTCATGCTCACTTTCCTTATAAGAATTGTAAATCTCATGAAACATTTATGTGATATCATATCCTGTTGTGCGTTTTTTTATTGAACAACTGTTTTGTTAGTTTTCTTTCAGTTATTGATCTCTACTCAAGTAGTTTTATCCTGAGAACCATTGAAACGAAATAAAACATTTTGCGGACTGTGGATATTGAAAAAAAAGTCTTTTATAAATAAACCAATGGTAAAACAGCAAAGAGCGTACGTCACTAGTGGTGCGCGCACCGTACGTACGCGTGACAGTCAGTGCGCGTACCGAGCGTCTCGGACGTCACGCGCACGGATGGTGTGTACGTCACGCGCACCAATTACGTACGTGCGCGTACAAATGGCGCACGGGCTGACTTGGGTAGGTATAAGTGATTACCGTTTATTTCCATCGAACATAGCGCTCCTCGACTAAAACAATTTTTTTCGGAAAAGAAGATAATGTCTAGTATAATTGGTAATTATTTATAACTTTTTTTGAGCATATTTATCGACTTTACTTGTTTTATAAATGAATTTTGGAATCCATGCTCCTCTTTCGTCGCTTGGTTACGAATAAAAAAATCACGTTAGATGGCAACTCTAAAACATCTATCGCTGAACTATAGAGATCAAATATGCCGCTGTTATGTTTCCTTTTCTTTTGATCTTCTATATTTTATTGTTGTTCTAATATATTTCTCCTGTATGTAGATATGAATAAATTTAGTCAATAATCTACCAGTTTAACGAAGTAAAATAAAATATATTGGAGGGTACTAAGTTCTAGTATTTTTCCGCGGTATCATGACTGGCTGCTACAGGAACAGAGAGATCAACATGCTATTTGAAGCTAGTATATCTTTCTGAGAATGATTTCTTTGAATGGATGGGAAAAGGCAGAAAGGAAAAATGTCGAAAGGGGAAAATATCGAAAATAAAAATGTCGAAAACAAGAATATGAGGTGAAAATGAACATGTAAGATTGGAGGTGGGGGTAAGAAAGATTTCTACCTCAACATACTCTCGTTTTCAGCATTTCTATTCATCTACATTTGTAATATTTTTGCTTTCGATATTTTTATTTTCGACATTTTTCCCTTTCGATATTTTTCCTTTTCGATATTTTTCCTTTCTGCCTTTTCCCACCATACCATTTCTTTTATCTAAATCGGAATCTTAAACATTAATTAGTTTAATTGACAGAACACATGAAAGAGTATGGTTATAGAAGTGTTATTGATCTGAAGAAGTATCGAGCAGCTAATGTTATCTGATTAATTAGAATAAAAAGATCAATTTTTTATCATTTTAAGGAACGTCTTGTCAAAGTTATCTGATCTATCATTGTCTTCTTAAAATATTTTTATTTGTTAAAATACATTTTTCTTGTCAGTAAAGTTTGTGTAACTTCATATGTGAAGATTATTATGCTCTGTTTACTCATTTAAAACCGTTTATCAGGTTTCTGTTAACAACAAGATAGACGTTGTCATATGCGAGGGAACCTACTATGTTAGTTGTGAGATTATTTTACTGCAAAATTATATTATGTTTCCCTTGTTTCCTGTCTCTTTCATTGATAGAATATGCATATATTTGTCCCTTCTGCAATAGAATCGATTGCTTACATTGTGAAAGGCGGGAAAAGCATCAAAGAAAATAGAAGATAAAAGAGATGAAGCGATGGTATTGTCCAGTGACGAATAGTTTCTCTGCAAGAGAAAGAAGATCAAAAGAAAAGGAAACATAACAGCGGCATATTTGATCTCTATAGTTCAGCGATAGATGTTTTAGAGTTGCCATCTAACGTGATTTTTTTATTCGTAACCAAGCGACGAAAGAGGAGCATGGATTCCAAAATTCATTTATAAAACAAGTAAAGTCGATAAATATGCTCAAAAAAAGTTATAAATAATTACCAATTATACTAGACATTATCTTCTTNATTTTCTTAGATGTCTTTTTTATTGTATCAATGATTAGCTATTATGTTGAACACTGAACGAGGCAAAAGCAAATATCTCATTCAAGTGGTTGTCATACTGTCGGAGAGAAGAAAGACCGAAACAAATATTCTTCACTATTTGGCGTTATCTTTTATGAGATATATTCTTATCTTTTTTTGCCTATTTGCATTTTTTTTTTATCTATTTCGACTTCACATAGTCAATAAATGACGGTAATAACATTTGTATTTACGTCAAAGAGAAGGTGAGCGAAGCTTTTAGCTTTCTGTAGATATCTGGCGATGAACCCACACGTGTGCTTCTCGAACCATTATAAAAATATTCACGCAACAATAATATTTTTAGGGAAACAACTCATATCTAGCTAAAAAATACGGAGCATATCTTTCATGAAATTGCTTGTTACACCTGAATCTATAAGATGATCAAAAAAAAGGTTTACTCCTTTTTGCAATAGGATTCCTGTCTGTTTAGCATTCTGTTTTTTAATGAAGTGCTTCTTGAAACCAATAGAGTTGGGAGAATTTCTTTGGCTTATTTTCACATTGATACTGTTCTGCCGTAATGAAAAACAGGCATATACTTCAATATATATGAAGTTTACGTGGAGTGATGTATCTTAGGTAAGAACGTAAAACAATATCTAACTTAGAGTTCGTTTAGTTTAAAATTTAAGTTGATTTAGAACTTATATAAAGAATATATTCATTGTGGAAAATGTTTCGGTTCAAAAAACAATATTTTGGAAACCCTTCCATCTTTATATATATTTTTTAAACTTTCGTTCCATGCTTCTTTAGTCAATTACATATTTTCTTTTTTCTCTTATAAAATCAAAGTTTACCAATAAACGAAGGACATTATTGTTAAAATTGAAATATTTTATCTACGGCATATAACCGATCGTTATCAAAACTAATTTACATAGTACAAGAATAAAATCAGTAGACTATCGCTCTATTCGACAATACTATATAATACACCTAATGCACAGATATCTTAATAATAGTTTGAAGTTAATCATTATTCGAAAGAATTTATATGTATACTCACACTATGAACTCCTGAAAATATAGTGGCAAAAATTACAAGCCTGTATTTCATATCATTATTGAATTATTCAATATCTAAAAACAGATGCGTAAAAAAATAAAAGAAAAAAAGGTTCTGCTATCCAATACAAGCCATATTTTATAAGTTTCTTTTGTGTCTTCACTTTCAGTGAAGTATTTTCAAAATTGAAATATTTCTATTTAGTACAGTTATCTCAGCTCTATTTGTTACAGAAGAAATCCGTTCCAAACGTCAATAGTAAAGACACCGGCATTGCATTTCAAAAATAGATCAGTGCTTTTCTGAAAACAGTTTCGAACGAATATGATTTGACTGAGGAACACAGAAAGATGGTGTGAACATGATTCATAATCGATTAGTTGTGCAATCGAGAAAACTGACAAAATCGAATGGACATCGATAGTATCTAACAGGAGTGAAAAAACAGACCGAACGGCATTTGGTTCACTAAACGCCCATAGATTTTTCAAATATAAGGACGTTTTTTATTTCACTTAGAGTCATCAATTACAATGAAATTTGGCCAATATTTGTCGAAAAATCTAACACCCGAATGGTATTCTCAATATATCGATTATGATGAAATGAAACGAATGCTTGCGGAATCAGTGGCTGAAGCCGAACGACTGATCGGCATCGATAATAGTTCGACACGTACGCAATTTTTTCTTCGTGCCGATGAATGTTTTTTCCGAGTAAGATTTGTTCGACATTTGGTACCATAATTGATCAACAAGCAGACGAAATATTCTGTTTCGCAAAGATTTCAAATGTTTCATGATCAACGATGGACCGATTTTTCTATCTAAACTATTATTCTGGTCGGTTCAGAATATGTTCGACATCGACTTTACTGTTTATGTGCTATCGATGCTTATTATACATTGTCCATTTCCATTAAACACTTGAGTATGTAGGTTTATCCATTTAGGAGATGAGTGCGGAACGAAGGAATTCTTTCAGCTTGTTGATCAGTTAGACAATCTTTCTACATGCATTATGTTAATATTCTTCGTGTCTTACCTTATTTTACTAGTTCTGCAAGAAAGAATCATCCAAAATCAATAATTTCTTTGCTGAAAAACTTGCCGAGTAAGTCATTTTCAAAACTCTTGAGTATACAACGTTGATTGCTCTCGTAACAGTCTTGCAACTAGATGTAATAAACAGACAGGTTTCGTTTTTCTGAATTATGGCTCAATTGTTTCGACAAAGGCTGCGTCTTGTACCACTGTGTTCCAGTAGTACTTCATTTGTAAAAGTTTGGCGAGAGCAGGAGGAAATACTCTTCACAGTTATTTCATTGTTTATCTTTGGTGTCATATTTGAGTATTATGTTTATAGAGCACTGCGATTATTTGAACCACTCAAAAACGAACTCAACAGTGTTGGGCAAAGTCGTCAGTCTCAACAGGACATGAACGCAAGTGTGTTAGTTCTGGATAACCCAGAAGACAATCACGACGAGAGAAATAGAAATAATCAGACACTCCTCCCTAATTCATCGTCACCAAACACCTTTCGATCATGGATAGCCCGCATGAAACCCAATAAGCCTATTGAAACGTTGCAAAGAGCCCGCACGGAGCGAACACGTCATCGTAAAATCAACAATCTTAAATTAGCATTCAGTGAATTCTATTTGATGTTGGTCCTCTTGAAAAATTATCAAACGCTCAATTCGACTGGCTTTCGTAAAATATTAAAAAAGCACGATAAATTATTTGAAACGACGCGTGGCGATGAATGGCGGTAAGCTTCTGGATTTCACTTATACAGTTCTGGGCAACATTAAGTACTCCACCTTCTCTGCAATGCCATTATTTTCCATTATTCTAGGTTGATATTTATAATGCGTGCGAGTTTCAGTGAATCATAATCGCAAGCATTACTCGGCTCTCAATGTATTGATATTCACTAGAGGCATCAGCTCAACACTATTATAATACTGCGAAAGTTATATTTTGCTCATTATTCGGCATTTATTTTTGTACAATCACTCGACCAAGAGTTCATTGTCGTGCCTGTCTCTAGTAAGAATAGAATAGGAAATTACAATAAAATAAAGTGCACCTGCCTGTCATGTTAAACACTGCCGACAAGCAGGAAGTCCTATTTTTTAGTCAGGTTTCGATAATCGAAGCTGATTTTTAACAATTTGGTTGAACACTTTTTTCAATTCAGCTCTGATAAGAACATCAGTTCACAATAAAACTGTCAGAGTCGTAACTCGATATAAAGTGAAGATAGAGCGGCTCACAAAGCTCAACACAGCACATCTGGCGAATAGATGCAATTAGGACAAAATTCGCACTTAATAAACTAGGTACATCTGGCATTATCTAGTCTGAAAGAAAATTAAAATAGACTCTAGAAATGCCGCTAGAAAGATGAAACATCTATCAAATATCGTTTTTCTTTAATTTCTTCAGCGAATAAGAAGTAATAAGAAGCCCATGTAAAAATTTTTGCTAATTTAACGAAACTTTGTGACGTGAAAATTCGTTAAGAATTTAACGATTTAACGATTAAAAATGTTACAATTTTGATCATGAAAACGCGTTAAACTTGCGC
>CAJNSZ010003245.1:0-11759 GCA_905329745.1 Rotaria sp. Silwood2
TTGTGCTCCTTGTGGTCCGATATGATTGTCGTCAAGGTCTAGTGTGGTAAGTATCTGTGTTGGGATTACAACCATTGCCCTCGAACTATATGCCCTATTATCCTCATGGAGCACTATTTTTAATCAACTAAATCGACCCGAAACAGACTCCACGCTCTGATCAGAACTATAGAGCCAGTCAACCTCATGGATTCAGATCTATTAACTATTCCCATATCCCACACCTAATACACTACTTGTTGCATTCGAACAAACATACTGCAATACCTCCTGAGCTATACTCGACAGTCTCCAAATCTCGATCCTCGCTCGCCAGACAAGTTTCACTCCAAAACTATTTTCGGCACTCACCATTATACAACAAATATCTCTTCAAAACTAACCTTGGATCATCAGCTCACCCTCCTAATCTCAACCTTTGCTTATCTACCAATATATTCCCACCTCCTAGATCCCTGAGAAAAGTTTACTTTCCCCTTTTCAACTCATACCACACCAGACAACTAATACAACTTTGAATTCTTAAACTTGTGTTATTGCTACACTTTCCACACAGACCCTCACCAAATTAAACCTCGACAACAAACGAATCGGGCCACCAGGAGCACAAGATCTTGCCAACGCTCTTCAAGTTAACGAAGTAACATCAATCATGCTTTTTCTCCGTCACATCTATTCATCATTCTCACACTTTTCACACAGACACTCACCGCACTACACCTTGACCACAATCATATCGGCGATCAAGGAACACAAGATCTTGCCAATGCTCTGCAAGTCAACAAAGTAACATCAATCTTGCTTCTTCTCCTTCCCATCTATTCATCATTCTCACAATTTTCACCCAGACACTCACCACACTACACCTCAAATGCAATGAAATCGGACCACAAGGAGCACAACATCTTGCCAATGCTCTTCAAGTGAGCAAAGTAAAATCAATCTTCATTCTTCTCCTTCTCATCCTCGTTATTCTCACACTTTTCACACAGATACTTACCACACTAGACCTTGACGACAATCATATCGGACCACAAGGAGCACAAGATCTTGCCAATGCTCTTCAAGTTAACAAAGTAACATCAATCTTCCTTCTTCTCCGTCTCATCTATTCATCATTCTCACATTTCTCACACAGACACTCACCATACTACACCTCAAATGGAATGAAATCGGACCGAAAGGAGCACAAGATCTTGCCAATGCTCTTCAAGTTAACGAAGTAACATGAACTTTCCTTCTTCTCCGTCTCACATATTCATCATTCTCACACTTTTCACGCAGACCATCACCACACTACACCTCAACTGGAATGAAATCGGACCGAAAGGAGCACAAGATCTTGCCAATGCTCTTCAAGTGAACGAAGTAACATCATTTTTGCTTCCTCTCCTTCTCATCTATTCATCGTTCGCAATCTTTTCACACAGACACTCACCAGACTATACCTTGGCAAGAGTCAGATCTGCGACCAGGGCGCAGAACATCTTGCTAATGCTCTGCGAGTGAACAAAGTAGCATCAATTTTGCTTCTCCTCCGTCTAATATATTCATCATTGTCACACGTTTCACGCAGACACTCATCACACTAGACCTCTATTCGAATGATATCGGCGATCAAGGAACACAACATATTGCGAGTGCTCTTGAAGTCAACAAAGTAACATCAATCGTGCTTCTTCTCCTTCTCATCTATTCGTCGTTCTCATACTTTTCACACAGACACTCATCACACTAGATCTCGAACGGAATAAAATCGGACCGAAAGGAGCACAAGATCTTGCCAATGCTCTTCGAACCAACAAAGTAAAATCAATTTCGCTTCGTCTCCTTCTCATCTATTCATCTTTCTTACACGTTTCACACAGACACTCACCACACTAGACCTCACATGGAATGACATCGGACCGCAAGGAGCACAAGATCTTGGCAACGCTCTTCAAATTAACGAAGTAGCCTCAATTTTGCTACTTCTCCGACTCATCTATTCATCATTCTGACACTTTACACCCAGACACTTACCACACTACATCTTGACCACAATGAAATCGGTGACAGAGGAGCGCAATATCTGGCCAAAGCACTTGAGATCACCAAAGTAACATTAATCCTGCTTCTTCTCCGTCCCATCTGTTCATCATTCGCACACTTTTCACACAGACACTCACCACACTACACCTTAAAAACAATCAAATCCGCGGCCAAGGAGCAGGAGATCTTGTCAATGCTCTTCGAGTCAACAAAGTAACATCAATCTTGCTTCTTCTCCGTCACATCTATTCATCATTCTCACAATTTTCACGCAGACACTCACCACACTATACCTTGGCCACAATGAAATCTACGACCATGGAGCACGAGATCTTGCCAATGCTCTTCAAGTGAACAAAGTAACATCAATCTTGCTTCTTCTGCTTCTCATCTACTCGCCATTCTCACACTTTTCACACAGACACTGACCACACTACACCTTGACGACAATCATATCGGAGTACTAGGAGCACAAGATATTGCCAATGCTCTTCGAGTGAACAAAGTAACCACAAATCGTGGTTTTTCTCCTTCGCATCTATTCATCATTGTGACACTTTTCACACAGACACTCACCACACTACACCTTGACGACAATCAGATCCACGACCAAGCAGCACAATACCTTGCCAATGCTCTCCGAGTGAACAAAGTAACATCAATCTTGCTTCTTCTCCGTCTCCTCTATTCATCATTCTCACACTTTTCACACAGGCACTCACCACACTACACCTTGACCACAATCATATCGGCGATCAAGGAACACAACATCTTGCCAATGCTCTTCAAATTAATGAAGTAACGTCAATCTTGCTTATTCTCCGTCACATCTATGCATCATTCGCACAATTTTCACCCAGACACTCAGCACACTACACCTTGGACACAATGGAATCCGCGATCAAGGAGCACGAGATCTTGCCAAAGGTCTTCAAGTCAACAAAGTAACATCAATCTTGCTTCTTGTCCTTCTCATCCACTCATCATTTGCACACTTTTCACACAGACACTCACCACACTACACCTTGACCACAATCAAATCCGCGACGAAGGAGCACGAGATCTTGCCAATGCTCTTCAAGTCAACAAAGTAACATCAATCTTGCTTGTTCTCCTTCTCATCCACTTCTGATTCTCACACTTTTCACACAGACACTCGTCACACTAGACCTCGACGCCAATAAAATCGGACCAAAGGGAGCACAAGATCTTGCCAATGCTCGCCGAGTCAATAAAGTATCCTGAATGTTACTTGTTCTCCGTCTCATCTATTCATCATTCGCACAATTTTTACACAGACACTCACCACACTACACCTGAAATGCAATGAAATCGAACCACAACGAGCACAAGATCTTGCCAATGCATTTCGACTCAACAAAGTAACAGCAGTCTTACTTCTTCTCGTTCTCATCTATTCATCATTCGCACACTTTTCACACAGGCACTCACCACACTACACCTCAGCGAGAAGGAAATCGGACCACAAGGAGCACAAGATCTTGCCAATGCTCTTCAAGTTAACGACGTAATATCAATTTTGTTTCTTCTCCGTCTTATCTTTTCATCATTTTCACCCTTTTCACACAGACGCTCACTACACTACACCTTGACCACAATAAAATCCGCGACCAAGGAGCACGAGATCTTGCCAATGCTGTTCAAGTTAACGAAGTAACAACAAAGCTTGCTTCTTCTCCTTCTCATCTGTTCATCATTGGCCCACTTTTCGCACAGACACTCATCATACTACACCTCGATGCCAATGAAATCGGACCAGAAGGAGCGCAAGATCTTGCCAATGCTGTTGAAGTGAACAAAGTAATGTCAATCTTATTTCTTCTCCTTCTAATCTATTTATCGTTCTCTCACTGTTCATACAGACACTGACCACACTACACCTCGGCCATAATGAAATCGGCGACCAAGGAGCACGAGATCTTGCCAATGCGCTTCAAGTCAACAAAGTAACATCAATTTGGCTTCGTCTCCTTCTCATATATTCATCATTCTTCCACTTTTCACACAGACACTCACCACACTAGACCTCGATGCTAATAAAATCGGACCAAAAGGAGCACAAGATCTTGCCAATGCTCTGCAAGTTAACGAAGTAACCTCAATTTTGCTGCTTCTCCGTCTTGGGTGAACTATGTTTCGTGTCAGTTGTTACGAACATCTGACAAGGGGTCCGGATGTTTGTAAATGAAATTTGTTTTTCAAGATTTTTCGTAGGTGTCCGTAAATGAACAAGTTTTTTTTAAATTTTGACAGGAATTCGTAAATGAATTTTGTTACGGTTATAGGACAGACGTTTTTAAACAGTTGCGTACGGCAGATCGTAACGAAAAAATCAAGAGAAGTAAAAGAATATACCGGGACATTGTTACGAACATAATGACTTTTCTCAGTTTTTCAGAGACAAGATATACTAGAATACTAGCCTAGCACCTCACTTTGATTTGACCATGAATAGACTTTAGCTAGTCACCAACATTCTGTCGTTTGCATTCGGATCACCCGGATAACCGTACTTCGTCAATAGAAGTTACGCGAATTACTTAGATCCACTTTACTCTTGGCAGTATAGCCTCACCCAGGGGGGAAAAAGCAGATTTTAAGATTTTAAGATTTTAAAAAATTTTAAAAGATTTTAAAAGATTTTGAGAGATTTTAAGAGATTTTAAAAGATTTTGAAAGATTTTGAAAGATTCTGAGGTTTCAAAAAAGTTGAACCTACTCTATAAATTAGAGAAAATCTGCGTGTTCTAATAAAGGAGATGTGTCTTACTACGGTATATGCATCTGAAAAGTCCGAACTCAATTTTATTCTTCTAAGAATCAGCATTCAGCTTTGTATCNCCTACCTTCATCTCCCTCATATACACATCTGCACTTTTCACACAGACACTCACCACGCTATCTCTCAGATACAATCAAATCGGAGCTGTTGGAGCACAACATCTGGCGGATGCATTACGCAACAACACGGTGATCCTCATTCTATCTTCATCTCTCTCATATACACATCTGCACTTTTTCACACAGACACTCACCACACTACATCTCGGGGACAATAAAATCGAAGACAAAGGAGCACAACATCTGGTGAATGCATTACTCAACAACACGGTGACCCTCATTCTATCTTCATCTCTCTCATATACACATCTACACTTTTTCACACAGACACTCACCACACTAGATCTCCAATGCAATGAAATCGGAGACGAAGGAGCACAACATCTGGCGGATGCATTACACAACAATACGGTGACCCTCATTCTATCTTCATCTCTTCCATATACACATCTGCACTTTTTCACACAGACACTCACTACACTAGATCTCCAACGCAATCAAATCGGAGCTGTCGGAGCACAACATCTGGCGGATGCATTACGCAACAACACGGTGACCCTCATTCTATCTTTATCTCTCTCATATCCACATCTACACTTTTTCACACAGACACTCACCAGACTAGATCTCTACAACAATCAAATCGGAGCTGTCGGAGCACAACATCTGGCGGATGCATTACGCAACAACACGGTGACCCTCATTCTATCTTCATCTCTCTCATATACACATCTGCACTTATTCACACAGACTCTCACCAGACTAGATCTCCACTACAATCAAATCGGAGACAAAGGAGCACAACATCTGGCGGATGCATTACGCAACAACACGGTGACCCTCATTCTATCTTTATCTCTCTCATATACACATCTGCACGTTTTCACACAGACACTCACCACACTATATCTCAGACAGAATCAAATCGGAGACAAAGGAGCACAATATCTGGCGAATGCATTACTCAACAACACGGTGGCCCTCATTCTAACTTCATCTCTGTCATATACACATCTGCACTTTTTCACACAGACACTCACCACACTATATCTGGAAAACAATCAAATCGGAGCTGTCGGAGCACAACATCTGGCGGATGCATTACGCAACAACACGGTGACCCTCATTCTATCTTCATCTCTTCCATATACACATCTGCACTTTTTCACACAGACACTGACCACACTAGATCTCCAACGCAATCAAATCGGAGACAAAGGAGCACAACATCTGAGGAATGCATTACGCAACAACACGGTGACCCTCATTCTATCTTTATCTCTCTCATATACCCATCTGTACTTTTTCACACAGACGCTCACTACACTAGATTTCCGAGCCAATCAAATCAGAGACAAAGGAGCACAACATCTGGCAGATGCATTACACAGCAGCACGGTGATCCTCATTCTATCTTCATCTCTCTCATATACGCATCTGCACTTTTTAACACAGACACTCACCACAATACAGCTCTACAACAGTCAAATCGGAGATAAACTTAAAACTCGTTAGGACGAATTGATAAAACGAAATAATGAAGGGAAAAACTAGTGAACATTGGTGTGAAATATGCCTAATTGAGGAACTAAAATTTTGAATTGAATTTGTGTTTTCTTTGTTTATTTTGCATGCTGTATTTTATCTCAAAATGGGAATAAAATATTTTGATTTTCTTGAAGTGGAAGCCGGAAGACATTGAACTTTCCTTTTTTTGTTGATACTTGGTGTTTAAATGAGTTCAGTGGAAAAAAAGAGTGTGTATTTCAATTCTTTACGATTAGTTCGTATGAGTGAAAGGTGAATTTCTAGATGTTGATAATGTTTGAGAGTGTGGGTGGAATTTTGTTTTTATGCATTCAAAATTATGATGATATGAATTTTCAATTTAAAATCTGTCTTATCGATTTTTAAGAAGTGTAGTGCTCTTCTGAAGATGTTCATAGGTTAGTTGGCACCCGGTGAATTGTGTTATTAAAATGAATCAGGCGGACTATTTGAAGCTTTGATTTAATTAGGAGAAAATCATAGTAATTCATTTTTAGAATTCAACTGCTGAGATTGTAATTTGCCCTGTATATTACAAATAAAAAACTGTTACTGCTGGTGAGACAAGTGATTCGTTGAAATACATGTCACTATTGCAATAAATAATAAGAACTTTTTTTATAGTGCGTCACGCCTGATATACGTTAATCAATGAGCAACATAGATAATATTTTTTCACTGAGTTGAAGAGTTTGTTTTTTTGTACTCTTATTTTAAGGCATTATTTAATACACTTGCTAGAAAGGCAGCAGTTTATATTTAGTTGTCTTCAAGGGTACACAAGTTTGCTGTTGAAACAGACTTGATTTTCTTGCAGCATTACTTTTACTACGACCTGAGCTTTTATTTAAATTTGCATGATACTAGCATGGAATCAGACATTTTTCACATTAGAAACGAGATACTTTGTTAATATTAACGCATTGAGAAAATATACAGTGGGTGAATCCATGGTAAACGTGGGTGGGTGTGGGTGAGGGTGTGGGTGTGTGGGTGTGGGTAGGGTGTGGCTACGGGTTTGTGGTGTCGGTGAGTGTTGGTCTGGCTGTGGATGTAAATGAGACTGTAGGTATGGGTGTGTTGCTTCCCTTTGCATACGCACCAATATCCTAATTCCACACCCACACCCACACCCTTACTATCATCATCTTCAGCTTCTTTGAAGTAGTTGAAAATTAATTAGAACATAGTTGAATCTTTGAGATATCTTTCTTGTCAGACTTTTTAATAACATTTAGAACTCATTTGATATACGTGAAACGAAAGTATCAATCGATTGAGAAACTTTTGTCGCAATTCATATCATCACCCCTTCTTTCTTTTTCTTTCAATAAATACGTCTGATAAGAAATGTTTCTCGTCTGTTCTGTTTTTTCCTATTGTTTCTAGAGAGAAAAAAAGAATAATGTAAATGCAAAGTGGACGAAATAATGATCCATCACAGTTGATATTCATTCAGGGATATTAATAACTTGAAGAATATACTTATCCAAAGACATTTTAGTTATGATTAAGATTGGTAGTCGCTGTATGAGCGGATCAATAACAGAACCATCTTATTTCTGTTTTTCTTACTTGTTTTCATAATTTTCATCAGATGTTGTTGTTATTGTCGACGTCATCAAACAAACCATGTATAAGCAACAATTGTATATCATCAAGAACAAATTCAAGAAAAAGGAAACGTATTGTTGAAATCAAGTCTTATTAATTTTGTTTGTAAATAAACTTATTTTTTGAAATAAACGGATTAATGAAAACATATTTAAAACTACGGAGTACTATTATCGCAATGTCATCACTTGATCGATCTCAAAATTGTTCATATTCACTTCGATTAAATCGAAGAAATTATGAATGAAAATTGTATGGATGTGGAGTGGGTGTGTAGGTATTAGTCTTCTATTCACACACTCACACCTAAATAATAATAATAATATGATAAATAAAAACATTTTTCATACATCATTACCAACAGCTATTAATATCTCAAATGATAATTCACATATAGGTGAAACTGATCGTTTTCCTAATGAACGTGGTTCATCAAATATTTTATTCAAATTACCAGATTCATGAAGCGACAAACATTTTTTATGCAAGACTTTAAAAAAGTTTCAGTTTATTTGAAGTCATTTGAGAACCCTCAATACATGAATTTTTTCAACAATCATTAATAAAAGACATTTTGAAAGTTAACGCTGTCAAGGACCTTTTACAATTCTTTCTAAAATATTCTTTCAGTTTCCAATGTTAATGTTTTATCTCGATACATCGAAAATAATTTTTACGGCAAGATCGACTTTTTTTAGTGAATATTGCGTATTGATAAGAGATAATAAACCGTAAACATGAGAATGAAAAGTTGTTAACTATTAGCGTTTAGATTACCGGAATTATTTATACCAGGTGATCATTTAAGTCTATCAGCTATTCGTACAGTTCGGATACTTCGTCCATTAGATGTCATTCATCGTGTATCATCAATGCGTATTCTTGTTATGCTTCTACTCGATACATTACCTATGCTTGGCAATGTACTTCTTCTCTGTTTCTTTTTATCTCTTTTTATCTTTGTTGTTATTGGTGTACAATTATGGAAAGGATTATTACGCAATCATTTTTTTTTACATCTGAGTGCTACAAGTATAGATAATTACGCAATATTCGAGTATGTTTAATGCAAACTCAATATATCGTTTATTAAATTCTTTTTTAAGTGATTTCCCTTTCCGACCTTTTTATATTCCTCCTGATCAAGATTCATTTATGTGTTCTTACCCATCATCAAATAGAATGACAAAATGTTCAGATATTCCATCATTTCGTCAGGATAATATGGCATGTGAACTTGATTTTCATACATTGAGTTCATCATTAACAAATAAAGCAATAAATGGATGTATTAATTAGAATCAATACTATCAATTATGTGCTATTTCTGATAAAAATCCATTTTCTGGATCGATTAGTTTCGATAATATTGGTTTAGCATTATACAAGATGCACATTCATTTTGGGATTGGATTTATTTTGTATGTCTTATTATTATTGGTTCTTTTGTTATGATGAATCTTTGTCTGGTTGTTATTTCTACACAGTTTAGCGTAACAAAAAAAACGTGAAATAGAACGAATGTTAGCTGAACAAAACCGTTTTTCACGTTCAACAACTACCGTAACAAGTGATCAACAAGATTCTTGTTGGGAAGGAATAATTAAATATTTTGAACGATTATCAAAACATGCATATAAATGATTCAGAATAATAGGGGAAGATTGAAATGCTAGTTTCCAAAGAATAAGTCCTAGTCAGTCAATTAAAGATCAATCAATCGGATTATTTGAAGAATAATTTTGCAATATGAATTTAAGTATTTGTTAAACTTCCATAAAACGAGTACCGAATATTTCTATCATATAGATGCAGAATAAAAAGACCAGAAGAAATGTTCACCTGAGAGATAACTTCAAATTCCATTCGTTCGCATCTCAAAAGTCTACTGTTTCTTAACATTAATTAGAGGACGCCTTTCTCTTCTACTGCCGTTGATTGACTATTGGATCCGTAATCATATCGATTAGAAAACCATTTCAAGGTTATCGATGAAAGATCGAAATGAACCGAAAAAGTCGGTTTTCAGTTCTGTTCTGTTTGGATACAGTTTGGTTCGCTTTCGGCCTCTAGTATCGATTGTCGAAAAGTAATGCTATCGAAAAAATTTTGAACAATTTCAAAAACCATTTGGCTTTGATTAATATCTGTACGTATAAAAGAAATAAAATTAAATAATTGTCCTTTCAAAGTTTAATTAAAGACATGACCGAAAAGCAACAACAAGAAAAAAGGTATTAACACGAAATGCATTATCTTTATCTAATGTCAATATAGTCTCGTCAATTCCACTAATTAATCAAAAACATCGATCAGGTTGTCGATATCATCAATCTCAATCATTATTAATATCAACACCATTATTAGAATCGATTGACCGTGGCACTAGTAATGATGACATTGGTCTAAACGTAAATGCTTCAACATCAGCAAATAATAATTTACTTATTGATAAAAGTCGACGAAACAATGAAAATCTTGAATTTGAACGACAAGAACAACAAATAGAAAGAAATGATATATGTGATTGTTATTATCAAGATGAAACTCTTAATATATCCGACAATAATCGAGAAGAAGAAGAAGAAGAAAAACCAAAATTTCGTCAAAAATGTGAAATTTATTGTTGCTGTTGTTGTTCATGTTTTACAATAATACGAAAGTTAATTTCACGTGTTGTTGCTAGTAAATATTTTGATCGCATTATTTTCTCAACTATTATTATAACTACACTGTCAATGTCTATTGAATGTCATGGACAACCACAATCATTAACAAATGTATTAGAATATAGCAATTATGTTTTTATAGTATTATTTACAATTGAAATGTTATTTAAAATAATTTCGGAAGGTTATTTAAAATATATTAACAATCTATTTAATATATTTGATGGTGGAATTGTTTTAATTAGTCTTATTAAGTTATATGAAACAAAACATAGTGGATTATCTGTTTTACGTACATTTAGATTATTACGTGTACTTAAACTTGTCAGATTTATGCCAACATTAAGACGACAATTGGTAAGTTAGATTAAAGTTTAATACTCAGGTCGGTTAAAAAGAAGATCGAAACGGTGCTGCTTGCGGTAGTATGTGCATCATTTTCTCATTGTTTACTTGTACTTACGGCTAGTTTTCCCCTATTCAATTTATTGTGGTATCTTGCAATTCGCACTTCCTGCTATTTTCTATTTTTTCACAAAATGATGAAGAAAATCTTAACAAATAATTTAGAAAACGAAAATAAAAATCTTTGGTGACTTACTCAACACAAATAATGCGAGTGAAGGCGATAAAATACACGTGTCTTCGCCTATAATTAGTAACAACAGCAATTCTAGGCGCCATGTAGCTTCTAGCAAAGACATTATGACACGATATGCATAGTAGCGTCGGAGAGAGCTCGTCAATATTTATCGATTGATATGAGAATTGGCTAGAAAAAAGAAATCTCCCATCGGGATAAATGCGAAAACGAAAACAAGTATGTTTGGACTCTGAAAGTTTCCAAAATCTAGAGTGTTCCACAGTGCAAACATACTTTTACATAAGGCAGTTAAAAAGTTTTGCCACTTGCTAATAGTTATTCATAGAAAAAAGATTTTACTCATCTATTTACAGGATTAAATGAACATAGTAATAAAACATCATATTGATTTTTTTTTGTTAGAGATAGTCGGCAACAACTTATGTAAGTGT